>JAQFYZ010000061.1:0-83722 GCA_034695085.1 Cylindroiulus punctatus
GTGCCTTACGATTTTTAGATACATTAAGTGACTTTTCAACATACAATTTAAGTCACATTTAAAGTCTCGATTTAAGAGACTAATATCAAGACTCATTAAAAGACTGGATTTCGTTTACAAGGATTTGGCACATAATGTGACTGAATCTAAGACATTAGTTTTTACAGTGTAGCACTGAAGGCACGTAATGGTTTTCGAAAACTTAAAAATGAAAATTTAAAGTAATTTCTGTAATTTCTGTAATTTAAGAAATTTCCGACACAGTATTCATATTCATTTAACTTCGGTTGAGTCAGTTTGACTGCCCCATGCATGCTCTACTATAAAACACGTGCCATTTTCATTTCCAGCATCGTCCCTTAACACATTTGCAGGTGCCATTTCGGCCACAGGGACCTCGAAAAAAACACCAACAGCAACAAAGTTGATCAACTTTCGACCGCACCTGGTGAAAACACCGAGCAACATTTGGCCCAAAGTCGCTCGAAACTTTGTCCAAGTTGGAAAACTTAGCCCCGCCATAATGGGGATTCCATGGAGTGAATTCCGAACGCATTCGGGTCTCGTGCAAACAAGTTTTTGCGCGTCGTGCACTAAGTCTAAGCAGAGCAATCTCGACTGGAGAAATTAAGAGAATCTCTCGCTATAGGAAGTGGTATCACCCCCTCCGCCATTTCTTTTACCCCCACATTGTTTGCAGTGGCCATGGCAACGCGTGCAGGGCAAATATCCCGCCAGACACATCTGCATCTTGACGATAGAGAAAACTGTAAAGCTTGTTTGCACACATTTGCCATATTCGCCATCATCCCGCCCCCCTCAGCCATTTACCCTTCCATTTTGCACGAGCATTGTTTCTGCACGCCCCTAACCCACCCATGTTTTTTTGCGCCTGGCGCATGCAGTCCAAACAACATCGGCTCAGGATATTAAGAAAACATTGAAGGGAAAAAAATAAATAAACAAGGGGATAATGGATGCCACCGGGACAAAAAAGAAGGGGTAAAAGACGCGTTTTTACGCAACCAACAATCCTATCTTTTAGCGCCGTAATTTGAGCGCCACTGACGTTAGGGTCGAAACCGGGACTGGGGAAAAATAATTTGAAACCGAAAATTGAGCAATTCTGAGGCGAACAATTATTCCCCTCATAGCATTCTCCGTTTAATCGTTGAATTAGTAACCGTTGGTAAACTCCGGTTCAATTTTATTTAGGTAAAGTGTGCAAAACTCTGTATGATGCAACTGGAAAAATAATGCCTTGGTCACAGAGCTTCTTGGTGTCAAATATTATTATTGAATCAATTTTTGAATGTCAAATATTTTGAAAGAGACAGTAACGTAGAAATAGATGTGCCATTTATAACTTACATGTAAAGTGGTGCACGTGGTGCATGAAAAATTCCCATGCAGTTTTGACCCAATAAGGCCCATTCACGTAGTTTTCAGCCACATTTTTGCCAGAAACTGCAATCTGAATTCATGCCCGAATAAAAACACTAAAAAGAATTCGTCTACACCGGAAGCAATATTGGCGAAAGAGTACAGCACGCATGCTGGCAACTCGCAAAACAGTTGTTGAATGCCAGACAAACAAAGTTATGGGGTATGCATTTAGTGCACAAGCTTACATACATTGTACATTTTGAGAATTCCGAAATTGTGAAAACCATTGCTTTCTAAACCAGTTTAAATAAATTCACCCAATTTGCTCGTGCCGTATAACCAAATATATCGTATGGTATAACGAATATTTCGCAACCCATATTTTCACCTGCATTGAGAAAAATTACTTTCTGATATAGCAAACTTTGAAATGGTCATTATCAACATCCCACCCATGCGTTTTTCTTCATTACCCAAAATCGCGTATCAGAAGTCCTTTTACCAATTCAGGTAAAATATTTTGTCTGCTAAAATCATTTAAGTACTTGTTAGCCCTTGTGAGACTATCGGTACACACCGACTGATCACTTCCTTCTGAGCAATTCTATTTCTTTACATTTATGGTACATTCTGCTGTAGCCCAGGTGAAAATTTGGGTATAATTTACCCATGTTGGGAAGCAGGGCTCTGAACATTCAATTGTTTAAATTTGAGGCGTTTATTTTGGACACGCCACATCTATCGCATGCCACAATTTCGCTAAATTTAACAATCAAAAATCGAATTTTGCGAGCTTTCTAGTAGTTGCCAAAACACTGCATAAAGACGTGACACTTGCTTTATAAAATCCAGGCTTCCCACCCATACGCTCGAGTCTATATATGTGACATTTTACATGAAATTTAACACAATATCAGGTCATGGTAACACCGTAGTATTTCACGCCCTGAATCTCACTTTATCACGCATTCTCGTTGTTTTTAAATTGCACTAAAAATAACAGCACACCATCTCAACATCCCTGACATCTCCAGTGGTAGCCCTGCAATCAGCAGTTCGGAAAAACATTTTCTAAAAGTTTTCGCAAACCGCCAAAAAAATCTTTTTACAGCAAAACCCGATTTTTACTCAATTTTAAGAAAAATGCCCAAAAAACGTCACGCGTTCCCGTCACCGCCCCAAAGTCGGGGTCCAATGACGTCACCCGGCTAAAAAACTTGGCACCAAAACTGCCTTAAATCCGGGCCCAAAAATTAACCGCGTCTTAAATATCCCCTCGCGGGCGGATGTTCCTACCTTGTCTACTTCCGGCGCCTAGTGTGCGTATTGACCACCAGGGGTGGGGACGGATCCTCGGTTGCGATAACCGGCGAATATGCCATTCAAATTGCGCCAGAGATGGCGATGATGATGATGAAGATGATGATGATGATGAGGGGAGGGGCGTGCGAAGCTCACCCCCGCTGACGTCACGAGAGTCGCCGATTAGCATTAATCGGCTGGCGGCTAATTGCCAGAGTCCAGCGGCGCCGGGGTCAAGGGTCAGCCGGTCCTCGGCGGCGGCTGGGGGGCCGGCGGCCGGTCGAGCACGTGGCGGCGGCAACGGCGCTCCTGCCTCGGTCTTCGCCTGCGTGCGTGCCACACAACATCGACCACCTTGCGCAACACACGCGTTGCTTGTGTTGTGTTCAAATGCTTACTGTTCTTTACAGCAGCTAATCTAAACAAGTAGCAACAGAGCGCCAGAGAGAGAGAAAGAGGGGGAGACACCGCCAGGCGGCGCTTGTTTAGCATTTTTTTTTTATTATTGTGTGTGCCGCACCACCACACACGCGCGCTGCCAACCTCTGGGTGCGCGCGGGTTGCACCAACGGCCGTTTGGGCTAACCGGGGATTAAGACGTTTGACGCGCGGTTTAACCGCCGATTAACAATGCGGCGATTAACGTCGCGCGCGACGACCGCGGCAAGTTGAATCGAGGTTTGAAACCAGATTTAACAGTTTTCCCCAAATAAACAGTCTTGTGAATATTCGCCGGTTTAAGTCGCAGATGCCAGGCCAGCTATGGGAAAAAAGCTTCTGTGCATATTACATCGTGCATGTTTCAAAATTGGAATTCTGAGCCGAATTGAAAACGCCCTTCAGGGTTTGCATCAAACACTTGAATTGGCTTCAGAATAAGTGATAATTTCGTGGACATTTGGAAGAATTTAGAATTCGAACGCTTTTATAAAGAATTAGAAATTGTAATTGTAAAAATTCATAATTGTAAATATTAAACCTTTGGGAGATTACAGTGTATGTAACTCTTAATAAAACGTCTTCCGTAATCATCATCCGTGAAAGGGATGCTACGAAATGCCCGGTTCATAACCAAAAAGATTAAAATTGGAATTTTTTTGTTTTCACTTAAATGTAATGTAAATTGTACTTATTTCTACTTGTTTTCAATATTTATGATTTAGCTCGTAAACATGTACGATTTCTATTATCACCGCTATTTAAATTAATAACTGATGTTATCTCGGCACATTTTACAGACGGTTTATAATTTCACGTTTTCCTAGTATTATTGTTCAAATTTTCCATTTGTCACTAAATTATCATCGTCGTCATTATCATCTTCATCATCATCATCACTACACCTTAGGATGAATTATTAATGACGCATTATTGGTCAATCGTCCTCGTCCAAGGCATGCAGACCTTGCATCTAAGAACACACGATTTTGGCATATATAGTTACACCTTTTAAGACTCAGAGAGTAATTTCCCAGTATGTATGCATTAATACGGAAATGAGTTTGCCAAGTATTATTTTTACATGACAAGCGAGAGGAAATTGAGCGCGGGCCTTTCAAACACTTGTTTACGGTCAAATCTGATTGTTATGTTTTGCTAGTTTATAAGCTGACAATTCAGTCAGGTCAAAACTGAAATAGGGAAAGAATACAAAGTGTTTGAGAATTATCGCTCATAGTGTCTTAGTTTGCACATCGCTGTAGCTCTTAACAGTAATTAAGAAAATAATTTTCTCCCTTAGAGTTGCAGTATCCGGTAATCACAATAATTAAATTAGAAACATGTAAATAGTTCTGCCCATAAACAACACCGGAATTAAATAAAGAAAAATTTGAACTTTTGAAAATAAAAAAGCGGCCTCGAATGATGTTGAGGACATTTAGGAAACATGGACCCATGCATTTGTCTTCATGCAGGTATTCTTGAACCTTCTTGGACCAAACTGCGAGTGTGCACAAATTGATAACTCAGTTCCTAAAAGGCCTAAATGCACGACTAAGCATACTCTGTAATAATGAAGCTGTAATTAATTTACGAATTTTGAATTTAAAATTCCGAACTGATGAAAACTTAAGTTATGGAGCTTGCGTGTTATTTATAACCATAAATAATGCACGATCAAATTTTGAATAAGTAATATTTTCTTCTGGGTATAATTCGTGCTGAGATATACTTAGCTATCAACTACAAACAAATTCGACCACACATTTTAAACTTTCCTTTTTAAAATGCATTTTTTACACTGAAGAAAATGTAATTGCATTTCAAATGCGACAAAAGCGTGTTTTAGTTGTGATAAGCACAAACTACGATAATTCTTAGGCGCATTGTCATCCGCGGTGCATAATTCATTAGCAAACCCACGCGCTTGAAACACGGGCTCCAATTAATAATCCATACTTGTTTACCTCGTTTCATACTACACATAATGACAACTAGTCTCGAATGATTGCATTCCAAATAAATGCATCAATACCAATTATGCCTTAATCGTGGGTGTCCCAAAAACTGCAGAAATTCGTAAAAAATACCGCACGATATACAGTGTAGCTGGCAGAGCACAAAGAAGACAGCGCCAAAACCACCAAGTAGCCGAAAACGTATTCAGCCCTGATTTTACGATTTCCATCCCTCGAACGAAATAGTTCTCATTGCAGGCAAATTCAGCCTATAAAGTTGCACCCCTGAATATTTATTAAGGGTCCCAAAGGAGAAAAACTCAGGCAGCCATAAACGCCATGAGCAGGAAGGGTAAAACATCAAAGAAGGTTTAAGAAGCCAAGTATCAACAACAATGTTTGCCTTTTCAGCTGACCGCCCCAATTGTCGTTGCTGACCACAAATGAGAAGCCCCAGCCCCAAAGAGGCCGTTGCATGGAGTGACCACAGTGACAGTCCCCAAGACAGAGCGAGGGGTTAAAAAGGACGCAGGGGGGCATAATGGCCTGGCCTATTTGTGGTTTCACAGTAGTCGACACAAAAAAGGGTTTCCCGAAATGTGACTGAACCCAACAGATTGACCTCCTTCCACTAAATTCAAGCCTACCCTGGCTTGACCCCTCCTTCCGTCCCCTACCCAATGGCGCTTCGGTTTAGGGCGCATTTTGCATCCTGGGTCTCTTTACTCTCTTAACCGTCGTAACAACGACCATTTCAAGCCCCTCTCCACCAACAAACTCGAATTACCAGCCCCTCCGGCACATCCGTTCGGCCCCAACCAAATGGTAACCCTATCGTTGTGCAAATTTAGGTGTTAAATGCATGCCCCACTTTATACTGCCACCTTAGGCGGTCCCGAAGTCAATAACCGCAGTGGCAGAACATGTCGGATATGTCATGTTAAAAAAAAAGACAATTCTGAAAAAAGTATTTGCACACACATTGCATTTTCGTAAACTGTTTGACTTTTGTTAAGTAGCGATGGTTTGAAGTGCATTGTACCCCCTTATGTCCACTTTTCACGCTGTTCAAACTCATGCACATACTGTATTAAAATGTCCTATTCTACGTAAAATTCCGATTGTTTCAATTGTTATTGCTATCATTTTTAGGCGACTTCGTGTTGAGTATGCAGTAATAATCATGTTCGTGTAACTTATTTACAATTTCTTGCAATAAACAATTGGACCTAGACAGGAGATGCAATATTGGTGCTCTGACCAGAGTTACATATGTACATGCATGTATGTCCACTTAGCGTATAATAAGTACATGCATGTATAACTTACATGTACTCATTTTCAATTTCCTGCAATCACCCTGGACAGGACATGCAACGTTGGTGCTCCAAACAGAGTTACCATGACAAAAGGTCATTATACAATGTACAGACAACAAACACTTATGGGTCCCAATTTCTGCAGAGGTCCTAATTTTGGGCGAAGCATACAGTAACTCGTCTAAGGTCAAACTCGTTTTGCAAAAATTTGGACTTACAATGAATGTATCTGTGCAGTAAACCATGAATGTTTCAAAAAAATGAACAATTTTGAAACAATATTTTCACTTTTTTTTTTAAAATAATGTAGATTGTTTCAAATAAGCATGGAAGCCACAGGAATCAAAATATGCTGACAAGACAAAATTCTTGAAATTGTTGTTAAATATAGTATGGATGTGTTCGAGCCTACCTGATCCAATATGTCGTCCGATTCGGAATCTTTGCCGTTGGGGGTGCTGGAGGAGCTCCTCTGGTTGGTGGACAGATTTATCACGCCTTCATTTTCCCCTTCCGAATTCATCATAATACCCCCATCATCCTGAGGAGAAAAATCAAACATTGTTAAAAATGCACAGTTTACCCATCACCCTCTGGCCACCCAACTAACCCAAATTCTAATTAATGCGAGCCGTGCATAATCCAGCTAGGCTCCATTTTTCCCACGCTGTTTTGCCACGCATTATCCCGCAGTTCGCCAAAAATTCGATCCCCGAACTCCTACTCGATTAACATTTTCGTTTTGTTGGAAAATTCGCAACGCTTTAAATTCTCATTAAACTCGTGAACCTCTTATTGCCGAGACCGGTTGCATCACACTGAGGATAAATATTTTGACTGATAAAATTCAGTTTTTTACTGTTTCTTTCTGAGTTCAAAAAGTTTGGGGCAAGTTTTTGCCCTATAATTTCGAGGCCTTCCTACACCAACACATCTTAAGACTTTCTGGCATTTGCCCGAAGCAACATAAAATACAGGGTGATTATAAAGTCCTTCCCTCATTAATTTTTTTTTTGTTGAAAACTTAGGTTACCTGAACCAATTTTCTTTTATGAAACAAGGATCACAGGGAAGTTATTTTATTGCATATTTCATTTTTTTTTTGTAACATTCTTAGTGCGCATTCTTAGTAATATTCTTGGCTGCATCTACTCCCCCACCACATGGTACCTCAGGTGCTGACTGTGGATGAATTGAATTGAATTGCAAGCAAGTTCTCATATCTAAAATGGAGGGCAGGGAAAAGGTCTTCTTGGGAAATATGTCTTCTGATAATATACAGTTTTCCTTAACATTTTGTACCTGGGTGGCTTGTCAATCTCAAGTATTTCATCACTGTTCACTTATCTCGATGCTGCAATTTTACATGATGTCAATTTAACTTTACTTTCACAGTTCTTAAATTTTGCTGCCACATTTGTGTACTTTGGTAAACCACGGTGTATTAAACTGAATTAAATGAATTGCATTAATCAAGATACAAAAAACAGATCAATTTCAAGAATGTAATGTTATGGTAATAACCATTTGGTCATTCCCTTGCTGGAGCCTTTTGCATATTTGAAACCTTTTAATTTTAAGTACTATCGACTATACTACTCGACTATTTTTCGGGTAGCCCCTTTCAGAATACCTCGTTTCGGATGAAGATGTGTTTGGCCTTTGCCATTTGTCCACTCGGACCACCCCAATTCGCCCTCCATTGTGGGTCCCGACCACAAATTGGCATCCAAAATAGCATAAAGGGAGTAAAACAAAACAATAAATGCAGGTGTTTCGACCTGGATCATGTGCTGACCGCCACGCCGCCGTGTTTATGGAAAAGCGAAGTGGGTCACCTTTTGACCACTCACTTCATTAGGCGCGTGAATAGACGGGAAGATGTCCAGCGTGGTCAGGGCAGCTACAGGAGATAGGAATTGCATTTCCAGCGTCCATTGTCCACTGGCTCGGACTGCCGGACTTCGCAATTAAACATCTTGGCCGCCACCGCCGCATGGGCAGCGGTCAACCGCAGACTGACCGCTCCATCCGGTCTCTCGGAACCTTCCCAATAGTCGTCCGCGCATTATTCACCCTGCCTTAATAATCAACAATCCCACTAAATCCGCGCATTTTGCTCTTTTTAGTGTCTTACACTTAATTGCCCATCGCGTTCATTACTTCCATTCCCTCAGCCCGGTGTCCACTCACTCGGCTCCTCGACCCATGATGGACTTCTCGAAAGGCCTACTGAGGGTCCATTTAACTCGGTCACCGCTTGACAAGCTGATGGTCAAGCGCTGGTCAATTCCAGTGGAATGTGAACACCACTGCCAATAAATTCCTATTTTTGTAATGTCTTTTCCGAGCATAATTAGGTAAAGACTAACTGCCCTGTCAAGGTGAAGTGCATGGATAATTACTTCCTGGACAGGCGTCCAAAATAAAGTATGAGCAATTTTATTTGATAAGTATTCGTTATACAGTGTCACATTTTTACATCGTATTCTAAAAATTTCGACATAAACGAAAATTTTGAATGTCTGATTTATTCGCCAATTTCGACTTTCGCGAAATTTGGAATAAAGCTCGAAAATGATGGATTTTAATCGCATGCATTAGATTTTTTTGGGAAGCTGGATGACCAACCCAGCCCCAAGATGATGATATCACATAGTAGTGATTCGATACATTTTGGGAGGTCTACATCCAAGTGCATTTACGACCCATACCTTTGGTCGAAGGTTAATTCCCATGGACAAATTTGCAATCCCCAATTAAGACAGGAAATAGTTGGCATAAAATGCCAAATACAGTAGAACCTGTCTAACTCAATACTGTGTAAACTTATAATACGTGATGCCCGGTCCCTACTGTATTGACTTAGACAGGTTCTACTGTAGCTGGCGCTGGAATTCGGAATCTTTCATGAAGCAACTAAAGCGCCCAATCACGCTTCCATGATATGGGATTTCCCCAATTGTGCCAGCACCGAATACCGTCTTGGGCTCCCCTCCAGAAACAATGGAATGCGAAGTGACCAGTGGCCGGAGACGGTCAGTTGGCCAAACTGGGGTTCGGACTTATTCCAGGCCGGATATTGGGGGACCAATCAACGACGACGAATTAAAGTTTCACACAATGGATGGAGACGGGGGTGCAGGAAGGGTGGCCGAGGGGGATCCACTGGGACATTAACGTCTATCGCCAATGTCCACTTTATGGCTGTTCTTTCCTTGTTAATGGTTCAATTTGGAATCATTCCCAATGATATCAGGGATTTCAGGGATTTTTTTTCACCGATTCGACGCACGTGTGGGGGAGGGGGGCGTGGGGTGGGGACATTAGAAAACTCGCGCCGGTCAGGGGAAAGGGCCATAAAGATGTGTCCGGTAGCAGTCGATTGTCTTTGGAAGACCAGTGTCCAGCCACGACCGCGTCTGGCATCACGCTCCGTTTCCCTCAAACGATTTCTTAAATAAAAATAAGGCAGTTTGGAAGCGATAAGGTGGAATGACCAGCTCAATTCCCCCCATCTCCTACTTTTTTTAAAGGCCCTACCCCTGGGCACCAGCCAGGAGCCCCCCAGGATCCCCACCCCATCACACGCTGGCCGATTGTTTACTGCTCATTTGATGTCCAGCAAATGTTGGCTGTTCCTTAATCAAAGCCAATTGAGAATGATTTGATGACATCGGATTTCGGGACGTCTCTCAATCTTCCCCTACAGACATTTGGGGATTTCCCCCGCAGCATCTTCCAGTGCTTCGCTAATGTCTACTTATATATTAAAGATGAATTTCGCCTGATTCAATCTCGCTGACGATGGCGTGTTGGTAAGGATGCAGATAAAGGCGAAACTCCATTCATCCGACGTGGTCTCTCGGTTCAGGGGTCAGAGGTCGGACGTTTATCGTCTTTCACGCCTGGGCATCCTTTTATCAACACTATCTGCACCGATTGCATACAGTTCATTGCGTCTCACCTATCCAAGGCAATATGCAAGTGCACCCCAGATATGCAGCATAAATGCTTCGAAACCAACTTGAGGTACACTACATGTATTTGACATGCAGACTTCGAGATACCTTAGACCTCTGATGGTTACCTTAAAGAATCACTATTACCTACAAGGTTTTTTTTTTGGAAACAACTTTTTGGAGTTCTTAACCTAGATCATCTGCATTCAGGGTTCATACTCAAATTTTTCAAAATCATTTCCCTGACTACCCAAGTAAATTTCCCTGACTTATAAATCGTGTAGAAATTTTTTTTAAACCTTCTCATGAGACAAATATAATGTTTATTAATATCAACTTTTGGAAATGGTCAGCAAAAATCTCAAAATAATTAATAAACATGTAAAAAATTATTTTTTGGGATGGAATTTATTTTTTAATTTTATTTTGTTGGAAAACGCAACAAAAAACGTAGTTTTTCCTGACTCTCCCTGACTTTCCAGGTGCGTATGAACCCTGGCATTGCTGTTGTCCGTTTTGTAACGATAAACAATTTTACATTTGAATAAAATTCAAAAATAACATTGTTATCTTTCCATTAAAGGTCGGTTAATTTTCAAAAAATAGTAATGTTATCTTTGTAGACATATGCATTGTCGTTATCTATGTTAAAATAATAATCAGTTTTTAGTTTACGAGCAAACAGCAGAAAGTCAACTATTGACATCAAAGTCAAAATATCAGCAATGACTTTGTCCAGAATTTCGTAAAAGTTCAAGAAAACACCTTGGGGTTTGAAACACCCTCTGGGTAAGCTAGGAAGCCATAAACAGACTGGTTGCAAGCTAAAAAATTTCATTATAAACCATAGACTATGGTTGCAAGCTAAAAATCATTATAAAATGGATAACAACAATGCAGATAAACAATACATGTTTACAAAGATAAGATGTCGACATAGTTTCAAAACCACAGGTAAGCTACCAGTGTTATTTTTCATTTCCATTGAAGACTAACAATTGTTTATCATTACAAAACACCCAGGTAAGCCATAGTTACATTTTAAGGTAAGGGATGAGCACGTCACGTGCTGTTTCCAAAAATTATAAACATCACTATAGCAGAGCAAATTAAGAACTATTTCAATTATTTTAATTTTCAACCCCCTAGATTTTCACCAGTGGCCAACATTTGCGCAAATTTTGTACTTCACCAATTCTGGCAATCATTACGCAGGCCAAACTCCATCGTAATGCAGTGGTCAGTTTCGTCACAAGCAGACTGGACCAAAGATCCCGAGCCGGGATTGCAGCCCGTCCCGCGGGACATCATTATTCTTGAATGACAGTAAATGGGAATTTAAAAAAGGGGGGTCAGTACAGTATACATGTACAGGGTAAAAAATTTCAAAGTGGCTTTTTTCAAGTTCTTGTCTTATAATCGCTTCCTTAATTCCTGGAATGACACACGTAAAATGGCGGGGGCCGGGTCAGTTGTGGTCCATTGACCACGTGCGTTTGTGGGTGGCGGAGCGGCCATAATGAGAGTCCATGAAAGTGACCAGCTCATGATGTTGTCCACCATCATCCATCAAAAGTGCGCGCTGGACACTATTTGGATCGGGGGCCCCCCTTTTTCTCCCGCTTCACTTGACGGCTACATCATTAATCGTGTGGGTTTGCAAAGCCCCAAAAAAGTGGGGGATAATGGCCGATATAGGAGGAGGCGACTAACGAGCGAGATGGATAAATGGACGACAAAAGAAGAAGATGATAAGAATAAACTTTTTTCCCCGCAAAAAATGCCTTTCTTGGAAACGAGAAAAAGTGATACCAGCCGAAATGGTTAACTTTGTTTTACTTTGGTTTCCTCAACTAAGCCGAACTAATCGCCCCCCAGGTGGACCAGAACAGGAGCAGTGCCGCTGGTCAACTACTCTACCCACTCCATAATCCACACCCTTGTATCAGCATGATGAGCTTTAGAGCATTCTTTTTGTAAGAAAACCTGAAAACTTAACGCCGTATGCATGCATACCTATATGGAAAGTATGCAACATGTGATCACGTTTACTTTCAGACTTAGTCAAGTTTATCAAAGCCATCCATGTAACCCTGTTTTACCTACCTTGACTTCAAGTTTACACACGTCAAGTTAGGTAAAGCAGGTCTAAATGCATACGTTTGAACGTTAGCCATGCATTTAGAAGCTACAAGGTATATAAAGCAAGTCTAACTTCACGACTTAAATCAACTTGAAAGTCATGTATTTAGAAACTTTTGTAGGAAAACTTGAAAACTTTACACCAAAGGCTTCAGATGCACACCTGTATGCAAAGCAGGCTACGTTGACTACATTTACATGCAGTCAGCCAAGTCATGCAAGTAAATTGTTTTACCTACATTGACTTCAAATTAACTCGCATCAAGGTAGGTAAATCGATTAAACTTCTCGAGCTGATAGGTAAAGCAGGTCTAAATGCATGACTTACATGTACGCATGTACGTCTAAACGTAAGTAAATGTCAGCATGTAAAAGTTTTCTATTTTGACTCCTCGTAGTGGCGGGTGACCACAAAGTACTACCCTCATTACAAACATTAATTTGTAAGAAAAATGTTAAAGCGACACCATGCAGCGAGCAAAATGTGGGATAAAGTTGGTTGACTTTTGCGCCATGTCCATTGGAAAGGAATCCAAAGATAAGAGGGGGTTATTCAAAAAGCGGACTGCGTGGGCGGATGATGATGAGAAAGTGGGAATAAAACAGTGGGCATTTAATTGGGAGGCTGAAGTCAATGCATCACTCTCTGACAGCTGATTAATGAAACGCCACGATGCAGGCCTTCCGAATGACGGACAAAATGCCCCCTTTTATATAAGCATTTATCCCCGACTACTGTACGGTCACTTCACCCCCACTGCTGAACCTGGCGTTGGATGTATGGACACGGGTCAGCCTGGCGGCACGTGCACGCAGCAGCTGGCCAAAGTGACCGCATGCAGCACACACGTACAAAAACGAATTGTAGACCAAAGAGAAGGAAGGGGGTAGCCGGGCCCTCGCTGGCCATTTTAACCCTCTCACCACGCGGGGTCACAGGCTCGTGTGACATGTGACCCTGCACGCATGGCTGATGCGCATCCCCCTTTGTGGTCCTCTCACCTTTTAAAGTCGCCTTTGACGTGGCGGATCAACCGTGTCACTGAGGGGTCAGGGGTCAAGAGAGGAAATGGGGATCAGGCCCTGAGCGGGTTTAAAGACTACTTGCATTCAAGATTTGGAACGCCAAATGCTCCTACCTACACGCAATTTACAAACTAGGAAATCAACGAAAGTCCCTGCTGTTCCGAAGGTCCCAAACTGCTTTGGTCAGTTGGTCTTTGCCCGTATTACATGGTGGACTGTTTTGGCTTACAAAGCCAAAAATGGTTTCTCTACCGATAGTCCTGCTGTCCCATGGGAAGAGGGCTTTCTCAGAAAACGAGCGCATGTGACTTTGGACTGGCCTAGTATGGTAAACTCTTGCCACTGAGTCACGAGACATTTTTTGGAAAAGGTACATTGTACATGTAGAAGAACTAAGTTTATCACATGCATTTGTTATACCTTTTCTGTAATTGCAAGAACTGAAAATGGTACAACGATTATCTCAAAGAGAATTATACAGGGGAATTCAAATAGTGCCATGTAGCCAAATCGCTATAGTAAAAATACGAAGTGATGGAACTGGGTCGAATCTGCCGACCAATAGGGGCCAATCGCCTGTTGGCGATTAGGTTAGCCTAGTTGCGTACAATCAATGGACTTCACCGACTGAACAAACATGGAAGCGCTAATCGACAAACCACCTCTCTCTGATTGGCTGACCTCCAGTTCCATCACTTTGTGGTTCTACTATAATAGTTTTAAGCGTAATTTTTGAAGATTTTCGGATTAGTTTCTATAGTGTGGAATTAGTTTAATTCCCGTTTCAAATTGCGCTTAACACTGATCGCCGATTAGGTCGCCATTTTTGGTTTTAGTGGTTACAGCGCCGCCTGCCGGCACACCATGTAAGCCAAATACCCGTGCATGAGGTTTTTAATTCTAATCTGCATACAACTACCTTGTAAAACAGATGCAGCTACAATAATACGATCCAATACATACACGTAAGGGTATCGCCACATTCGTAAATGTGCAAAACGTTATGTTCTACCACTACCTTATTTTTTCTAAATTCGGTCACCCTGTGTTAATCTTTACGGTATTTTTAATGTCCCACAGGACATCCCGGATGCTGACTGTGGGATATGGAATTGAATTGAATGGAATTTATCTGCGAAAAAAGGCTAGGCCTAACAAGTGCTTTGTAAAGTGTAAACAAGTCTTAATTAATACACCACACACGACGTAGTTTTAATTCGATATTACGAGTAAACCACGTTTAGCACGTCAACACCTGGTATATTCTAATTCCATTACCGGTTTTGTTGTCAGGCAAACGCCAATAAACACCGATTAAACAATCACTACACAGCGATTAACTTTAATCGGCGAGAGTTGCAAGCGGCCAACATACTACATGTACATTGTACACATACACCGTACATGTACTGTCAGACTACAGCCCCTTACTGTCCCAAAAAAGAAAACCTTAACTTTTGACAATGCAGTGCCAATTTAAGCCTTTACCAGAAAACGTTCTGAATACATTTCATATGGGCCTAGTTTTAATTTTCAAAAACAAACCAAAAATAAAAAATGTACCATAGTAGCCCCACGTGTAATTAATGAAAATTTGATGGAACAATCTAAGAATTTTAAAACACTCGCTATCTAAATCTTAATCTATATCCATATCATGCAAGCATATCAACCACCTGTCTGTATGTCTATTTGTCAAACATGCACCGCACCAAAATTCCCAAATTCCCAAAATTCAATTCGATCCCTAACCCAAAACCAAAAGCAAACTTAGTAAGTAACATATCGTCGCAATTTGCAACCAGGAAACAAAAACATAAGTACTCACCCTCAATCCTTTCATTTCCCGAGCGTTTACTGTCCTTAGTGCGAGAATTTTCGGGGCTTCTTCGGCCCGCCTGGTCAACACTGTCCTGGTGGTCAACACCGCACTCGTTCAACGGTTTTTTACCTGCGAAAGTTGAGATAAAAATAATGAACAACTAATTCTCACCGAGGAGGTCCTGAAATCGACCGGCGACTGGGCCTATTATTAGCTATACGGGGATCGTGCCACGCACCCTTGACCACTGTTCTCCTTGACCCTTCTGCACCAATCGCAAACACAAATAGGGGGACAGCTCCCAGGATTCAACGGGGTGCACGCAAATATTTGGACCAATGGGACCCAACAATGCCAAATCAAAGACACCTGGACAATGGCCGTTGGAACCAACAGGATGACCAGCGGTCAAGCGCGCGCATGCAGGTGGCCCTTTCGACGAAAATTAAGGGCAGGAAAACGGCCTAAGATATGCAAAGTATGTCTAGGCTGACGGTTAACTGTATTGTTTAGTAGTTAGGGTTGGTCAATGCGAGCGGAAGAAGAAGATTAACTGATTATAGACAAAAGGGTCCCTCTGACGTCACATCCAGGATTGATTCCCTAAGGGATAAATTAATGCAAAATGTGAGTACCTGGAGGCAAGTTAAAACAAAGAACTTCAACCGGATTGAGAGACCAGTTCTATCCTGTCAATCGGGCAAATTCAGACCCTAATAGCCCTACATGTGTGGTCGAAATTGATTAAAATGCGTAGTTCAAGAAAAGGACATTGAAATTCGAATTTGAAAACTCCCGCTAAGACTCCATGTCTTGCAATAAATGGTTTAAATAATGTATACCTCCTTACTGCGCTTGTAGTAATGGGGGCAAAGGTATTAGGTGTAAGCTACAGCAGAAGGACCATGCCAGATGCAAAGGTCATCTTAATGGGCCCCAAATGTACACGTGCCATAACCCTTGCTGAGATTGGTGGATAAATTACTTGTTTTGTTGAAAAAATTGTGCACGTCATAGGAAACGTGTCATTCACATTGATGGTTGTGGTCAGCAATGTCCGGTTTTTAGAGAAAGCCATGGTCAGCATTGTTACGCTGGGGAAATTGGGACCAGGGGCTAATTAAAGGGAGGGGTTGCAAGAATTCGTTTCCTGGCCAGTATGATCAACCATATTTCAGCCATTCCGAAATCAATTTCGGTCCAAATCTGTCAAAAACATGACATATTTTAGAGTAATGCGCGAAAACAGTCGCCAGCCATTTCGACTTGGTCGAAGAAAAGTTTGGCGCGGGGTGACCGATGGTCATCCGAGCGCGTCCCTGTTCCAAATGGCCAATAAAGAGGATCATATAATAATCTGCAGAATAGACGGCAGCCCAAAATGAGAAGAAAATAAAAAGATAGTCCATGGTTTGGCGTTTATAGTTTTAAGAGATTACAATGGAGCTTACGCAGGGTGGGGTGGGAGGCGAGGATGACCAGTGTCCGTCATGGTCAAACATACGTAATAACGGTATCATATCGAGGAAAAAAATATGATTCAGCACAATACGGACGTTCGAACCGACCTCTGCTCCAATAAGCTGATCACAATTGGAAAAAACGCCATAAAAATCGTGTATTAAACTGGCCAGTGACCGTTGGAAGGGACTGCACAGTCAGTGGGAAATGAAATAACCACCAGAGTGCGCAAAATCCGTTGGAAGCTATTTTCCCCACATAAAACGCAGGTTTTTGACATAAAAAAAAGAAAATTTGTAAACTTTGTATTGTGCATATACCATTTCTTCATCACTGTGCGCATGCTACATTTACATTGTATGTTGCCATGTGGTGAAAGTGATACGAAAGATGATATGTGTCTACATGCAAGAAGAGTAGGACAAGATTAGTCCTTATTACATAAAAACATGTGAAATTTGTTTAATCTACATGTATTACAAATCGCCTACATGACATCAGGCAACAATAATGTTTGTCAAACAAATACTGATTCAAAGCCTGATTTAGATTTTAGTCTACTGTATCATTTTTACTTTGACGTTGATTTACTGTATAATTTTCACTAGGACATTGATTTCCGTCAATATTTTTTGTCCGTTTGATTAATTTTATGAAATGATGGTGATTATTTGTTTATTAATATGTAATTATAAATATATCAAGTAGTTGCTCCTTAATTTGCGATAATGAGCTGTGATCACAGTGGTTGTAACGTTGTTAATTTTTGGATGTTCAACATGATTTTCAATCTGGCAACATTCTAATTGTTCATTGCATGCACTAATGATATGAACAGCGGCACATGCTGTAGCCTGGTTACAAACAAATCTTTGGCAGAACGAGTATTATGGATTTGCAACATGTACAAAAATGTATACATGTACATGTACATGTAGGTAAACTCGTAGCCTCAAAAAGACAATTCCATTTCCAATGTTCAAGCCATGTTTCAGCCACCCTGTAGACGCCAGAGCGTTGCCCTACGCACGCATGCACCGATATCCGCGTGCCAATAATAATAATAAGACGATACACTCATTTGCATAATTGAATAATTAACAAAGCGTAATTAAAATGGGACGTTCATTATGAAAGACTGTCGTGTAGGGTGTACGGAGCAAGACGATATAAGATGCATTCGCAAAACATGGATAAACGAAGAAGGGAGCAAAGAGACAACAATGACAAATAATGATGCCCGTGAATATCCGAGGGTGGAAAAACAATGGCAATTAATAATTAATTAATTAAACGGCCTTTTAATGAACTCGTTATTTAATATGCACGCGCGCAGAGTATGCGTGTCGAGCCACAGAGCAAAAGCATATACATGTACAGCATGCTTATTTTTGTGCCGAACATTCGTGTTTAAATTTGCTAGAATTAAATAACAAATTTATAGCAAAAACGCATTTTTAGTCACCAGCATCATGGGGACTAATTTCTGAAAACGAAATTCCTCATTCTCTCATTTTACCAGGTTAAAATATCCCACCACCACATGGCTGGTGTGCTGACTGTGGGTGTATTAAACTGAACTGAATTGAAAAAAAAAATGATTAAATAGTCTTCACAGTATAAGAATGCAACTCCAAAAAAAAAAGTATTTTGTAGTACTTGTATTAGTAATTAATTTGGAAGACGACACAATTCTATATGTAATGAATTTTCAGCGTATTTCCATAACAAGTTTTTCAGAAATATTAATGAATGAAAAGGTATCGAAAAAGTTATTTTTAATAAATGGATTACCCAAATTACATCCTTTTCTTTTTTTTCTTAATAAACAAACACCAAATAAAACGTTGATACTGAAAAATTCCAGGTTGCCATTAAATTTCCTGGGTTATTCAGCTTTTCCAGGTTCATCTCAATGCAATTTACTACACCCACAGTCAGCACCTGAGATACCATGTGTTTGGTTGGTATAGAGTTGCCTGTACCTTCATATAAAAACGTTACAGGAGATATGAAATAGAAATGTAAAATATAACAGTTAAATTCTCCAGAATGGCAGCCCCACAGTCAACTGGCGACAGTATACTGTTGTCAAAAATGCAGAAAATTGAGAGCAATTCCAAAATGCTTTCAATACGGTTGCACCTGGCAGTACAAGTGTACGTGTATTTAAATTATAGGCGGTGGCGCGTGAGGGGGTGGACGGTCATTCGATTGGTCAATTCCGCAAACATGTGTCCGCTCAACTGCACACGCATTTTCCGAAAAGTTCTTCGGAAGCGGCCATAAATCGCCGCGCTTTTTCATGTTTTTCTGGACGGTCCGCTTTTATTGGAGTCGTTGCTAAGATTAGGGCTGCCCGTTGATTGACCGTTTATTACGTACGACCGCCGCCCGGACATTATGGAACTCGGTGTGGAATTACAGTTTTTCCTTTTCTTCAAAGACAGATCAAACCGTATACATAATACAAAGGCAACGAATTTATGGAAGCTCGTAATTTCAGTTGCGGACCAATGTCCGAGCGATTGTTATTGGCGTCTGACCTACTGGTTCCCCCCCCCAAAGATTTGGGTAAAAAATAATTCCTGAATCAACTTTTTACGCATGCAGACAAACGCAGCGTGATCTACTGTATAGGTATAACTATTATTCCTCGGCCCTATTCCACAAGTGGTACCACACCACTACATACGCCAAATACACGGTTGTGGTGTTCCACAAAATAATGCTTAAGTGCAGGCTACTGATCTAAACAGTTCCAAACTGAACTACTCCAAGCTGATCCAAAACATGTTACCTAATCTTAACAGTTACAGGTCAGTATTATCGAGTGCCAAGTGAGTTCCACAAAAAAAGCAGGTGTAGTGAATTTCCTATAGACAATTGGGCCTTCTATATAGGACCTACATGTACATGAGTCCTTACATACATGCTACATGCAAGTTCCTAAAAACGCCATAGTGGTTTGTTAGGCATGAACAGTATTGATGATGGGAATGATGCTTTTACAAGACCACATTTTATACCCGCAAATGTGATCTGTATTATCCAGCTATTATAGGTTACAGACTCGTAAATTAAGTAATAGCTCGCAATTGACGTTTTGCACGAGCATGTCTCATATTTGATATATTATAAGTTAAATTATAAAAAATTGAGCCATTATTGGTTGCAAATGGTGAGCATAATATGGGCACCCAATATGCACCTTACAAGCTACTTATTACACGCACTTTACAAGTTTGAGTTTCTTTTGCAGTCATAACCAACATATCAGTTTACACCGCAGACGTGCTCTTATGATGACGTCATTTGTACCTATTTGTACTACCAGTTTACTTATGTTATACCTTATAAGATATAAGTGTTATATTACTTATAAGTTTTGTATGTATACTTGGTGGAATATTCAGTCCTACAAGACCATATGTTTCCAATTATTACATTCGTTACTTGCACACTAACACTAATTCATACAGAATCAGCATCTTTGTTTACACCAAAGACGTGTATGCTGCTGATGACGTTCTTACAAGTTGTTCTATTTAATTGTTGGAAGGCCATACAAGAAACAAATGTATGCATTTGTGCACATTTCCGTGTCTCCGAAGCATTCGATTTTCAGAAGTGGAGCCTTTTAAAAAGCTCGCCAAATCAATTCCCTATAAAGCACAATTTTAAAAACTCAAATCGAAAACCATCAGATAAGGCGGGGGTGGCGCTGGGTCACGCAGTGGACAGGGGGGATTTTGCCGTCCCCCAACTGAAAAACTATTAAGCAACTTTACAATACAAGCCCTGGCCTTCGAGAAGGCGTCAGGGGCCGCGAAATACGCGCGTGAATAACGCATGGCGCGCGATAAAAATCAACATTATTATTTCGGTCCTTTTTGTATTTATTCCATCCGCGGATGTTTGACATATGTCCGCGCAGTCGATTACGGGCCAAAAGTGTCACAAATCGTCCTCCCCCATTCATGCCCGTCCCCTCCGCACTCCATAATATCAAATATAAATCAAAGTGTGGAAAACGGGTACAAAAGTAAGATTTCGTTTTGATTTTTTTTTTTTCAATTCGGAATTGAAAAGCAGCGAGCAAGATGGCGGCGCCAGAAAGGAGGGTCCGAGTTTAATAGACAGATCAATTGGCGGCCTTAAATTGAGCAAAATAAATGAACTGTTCGGACAAGTAAATCCGCGCCGAAGCCCCTGGCTGCGGACCGAGGCTCCATCCACCCAAACGGGATCAGATGGCGAAAAAAAAAGCAGCCCATCCTGTGAAAGGACTAAAGCTGAAAAATGACGTGTCAAGGGTGATAGATTCGGCTGAGAATCTATCACTTTGATTTCAGGGGGTCAGAAATACCGCGGGGACTAAGCCCCCCAATCAGCGTGGCTGCGGTTCCGTCGGCCATGATGACGTCACGTGGGTCAGCTACTAAGTAAAATTCAGTCAATTGCACGCAAAACAGCACTGGGATCCGACATCTTCATTATGAATATCAGGATGGGTGGAGGTATCCAAGCAGGATCCCTTACCGTTCTTGAGCCTGAGCTCGATCTCAACGCCAAATTATAGTGCAAGTTTGGCAATTATTTCAGCTCTCGGATGGGGATGTTCAAATATTATCTCATGACATTGGCGCGGTTTTCGGACCCCCTCCACCCTATACCTAGTGATGGCATAATCTTTCATCGAACAAAAATGGAGTGGCGACCATTTAAATTGGAAATAAAGTGATGGATTTTAGCCACGGAACAGCACATTTCAGAAGAAAAAAGCCGTAGACGAAATATTTTGCAAAACTTTATGACGAATGATGGATTTGAACCGTGTTTATAAAGCATCAATCGTGACATCATTTCCAGAACCATCCCCGAAATGATGATGTCATCACTGACCAAGTAATTTTCGAATTGAGTGAGCTACAATAGAACCTGTCTAAACTTATACTGTAGGGACTGGGCGTTACGTACAGTTTAGACAGGTTATTGGTTTAGGTAGGATCATTATGCCGGTTCCGACGAGCTCGGGACCGACCAATGATGTTAGCTTATAGAGGTTATCAGTTAAAACAGCATCAGTTAAGAGAGGTTCTACAGTACTAATAAAACACAAGTGCGAGCGCAATAATGAACCGAATTATATGAGAAAAACGTAGTTGGCGAAATTCTGGCTACACTGCGGTATATTCCCTGCTTTTGCCACTCGGCCATAGACATCATGAGATAGTGATTTTTTTCTCATGGTGAGCTGGTCAGATCAACGCATCTCGCGCTATTTTCGAGCTTGCACTTGTTTATCGCTATTAATAACGCGCTATAAATACCACCGATCACCAGGCAGCTTGACCTTCCTCCATCACGTTTGCTGCTTGTAACTGTATACAAACAGGAAACCACCACACGAGCGTATACTCAGTACTGTGAAATTGCATAGTGGAAGGGCAAGGGCTGTCCAGTAATGGGTGAAAAAGTGGACTTTGCCGGACGTCGTTTATGCACGGCCCCTCACCGCCGATTCGCCCAACGCATGTTTATCTGGAAAAAGATTCCCAGCTCCCCAGAAAATTCATTTCAATATGTCCGATAAATATTCGCCACATCCTGGAGTGTTCCCAAGAAGGATGCACCGAGGGGGTCGTCGCTCCGTCCCCTCACCAGGGGGCGTTAAGCGCGGGGCTTACGGTAAAGGCAGGAGAGGATCAGAAAGCCGCAGTGACAAATGGTCCATTTTGCGTGTCGCATTTAGGGTGGGAAATCCCCGAAATACCAAAAACGACGATATGAAAACAGATAGGACATCGAGGAGCGATCAAAGCCTTATCCGTCAACTGGCTGGGGATGCAAAAAGCCACTGGCGGAAGTGTCAGCAGATGGACGCTGGTGTGACCAGTCCCACCCCAACCACCGTGCATAAATATTAATTGATGGACATCGCCATCTTTGGCCCAAAACGAGCAAATTGGAGTTAACCACTTCGACCGACGCGCCACCTACCAGGTTGGACTTCGATCGGCCAAACGTAATAGTTTTCCCTGTCGCTTATCTGGATTGCATGGCGGCCGAATAAATCAAAATAGGATAAAAGCTGAAATATTTCGCCGCTTGATGGTCATTTATTGGAAGATGATGGTGTCGCCGAAATAGAAAGCGCGATAAAGACGGAATGAGCGAGAAAAAAAATGAATAATAATGCAAAAACCCAGGGACTTAGGCCTAAGTCCCAGTCCGCGGATGAGAAAGGTCTTAAGAAAGGAGATGGTATCGGAGGCCCATGTGTCCATCACTCGGCGCTTTTTTTTGATAAACGCGAAGGGGAAATGTGTTCAACACGCAGTCATTGATTGCGTTTCCTGAGATTGCGATGTTCGACGATTACCAGACCGGGGAAAAGGAACCACTGAGGGAGAGGACGTCCTAAGGATGCTTCCTTCAAACACCAACAAATTCTTGACTGCCAAAGTGGCATTGTTACGTGAAATTCCCTGACTTTCCATGTTTTTCCATGGCCTCTTTGACCGTGGCCTCCATGACCTCCATGCTCAAGAAAAACAACTTTCATCGTTACACGTGGTATTTATACGCAATAATATTCACCTGCAGGGCAGTGGTAAAAACAAATTCAAGAATATTAAAAATATTACCACACTGTAGTACATGATACCTCTTCGTATCATTTCAACAAGTAAAAATTGGAACTGAAATTCTAAATACGTCTGCATATTGCAGTAACCGCAAAAATATGTACAATTAACTAAGCTTCAATTAATGCGTTTTATCATGACTGAGAAGCGAATCATAGCCGGTACCAAAACATGGTTAAACAAAACATACAAACAGTTTATCCAACTCTGTTTTGCAAACATAAAAACAAAAACCTATACAGACTGGTTCACTGGTTTTGTCTATAATTCCAGACTATGTGTTTGACTAATCCACCACTACCTGGCAAGTGCACATAGTCGGAATTTAAAAATCTTGCACATATAAAAAAATTCCATGACGTTCTCCACAGCGACATAAATTTCCTGACTTTCCACGTTTTGCAGGTGTTTGGAACCCTCTTATTGATTACGCAAAGCAGAATCAAGCATTTCCCAGCGTTAACTGGAGAGCGCGCTTGACCCCTTGAAGGTGGGCAATCACTGCTCGCTGCGAGGCCATGTGTGGTTGCCCCCTTAGAAAGCTCATCCTGTATTTACAAGTTTACACGTACATGAACGCAGCGAATAGCGCATATGGGCCCGAGAAAACGTCGTAAATCGAGTGAAGGGACAGAGCCACATTGTTTAAGGAGACAATTTGCCAAATTACGGTTCATATGGAAAAGCTCGCACTTCAGAAATGTGCGCCAAATTCGGTCATAATGGCACAAAAGCGCGCAATAAGCAGCCCGCATCTGGCGGTGAAAAACTGTTTCTTCAGTGGCTTATGACAACTTAACATGTCGTAATTGCACTCTTCCATTTTTTCCCCTTGCATGCAAACTTTCCAAGTTTTAACACAATGCCCCAGCCATTGGTTTTTATTAGGACCTTCCACCTACCCGTACACGCATCCCAGGCCTCTCATTGGTCCAGCTTCGTTCTTATCATCATCGCCATCACCGTCATCATCCACTCCCAATCATCATTCCAGGGGCTAGTGCTTTTCATCCACTTTTGAATATTAAAGACAAGGATCTTCACATTTTCCCCAAATTGTTTTTTCGCCTGTCGCGAAAACGTCGATGCAAATGAAAACCCTGATCTGGGATATCTTAAATTACCCTTCCTTACATTACCAGTGTTTTACCGCCTCCACCCATCGCACTTTTGGCTGGCACTTACCCCCTTCGTCCCCACAACGTGCCTCGCACTAAATAATATTGCACACCTCCGTAATTACCCATTTTTTCAATTGGATTTTAGGCCTGAAATAAAAAGGGGAGCCAAATTTCGGAAAGCATTTGACACCCCAGATAATTAGAATGATAAAGTAACGGATCATCAGCACGTGGGACGTTGCAAATATAAAAAAACTATTTACCCACCCTTTTTTACCCAATCTGGGAGTGTTAGTTAATGAAAAAAATACACCTCTCGTATTTTTTCATCCCCCTCCCCATCAGTGCTAGCTCAATCACTGCTAAGACATTGTCCTATTAATTAATTCCTGAAAATAGATGATCCTAAGTCGCTCAATTTGGGATGTCTCAAGACGTAATAATGCATTTTGGATACCCCACATTTTCCGAAGCACTCAGAGAGTATAGGGGTAATCTTTTCCCTTTTAATCATCGCTGATTCAAATGTAAGGTGTTACTCAGTTTTGGGATGGACGAAAGGTCCCCATTTTTCTTTTGTTTAAAAAGTCATCAGTGTTTCAATTTATGAAGAGAAGGAAAAAATGAATTGTCACGCTACATGCGTATTTATTACGCCACCCCTCCCATTGATTTCCCCGAAACCATTTTCTCTTCAGTTTCTACGATGAGCAGGAAATTAAAAAATGTCGATAGGACCCTTAATGAAATCAAGGGGTACGCGTTTTTCTCTTAAAACTATCATCCATGCGTGCAAACTGCGATCGTGAAATTTGATGCTTTTTTTCGCACCCTCAAATGAGCCTTATCAAGATTTTTTTTCTCCAATCCGCAGAATTACCTATAAAACAATGAGGGCTCTCGCCAAACCCTGTCCTAGGAACATAAACCTCAATGTCCTTAAGCGCGTCCTTAATTACTTTGATTTTAAGCACCGGATAATCAGCTCCGTCCAATCAGAAGCGCCATGTGTTGGTCAAGTTTGGTCAAAAACTACACATTCTGTCCTGCTCGAAATGTGCGCTAAAATGTACGTAGAAATTCGACATTAATTATCTAGCATAAAATTGTCAAATTGCTTATTTACTTGCATTTTCATACATAATCTGTTCTTCACACTTGTGTTTATTCTTCATATCTGATGCAATTTGATGCACAATTTTTGTACTTGCGTGACATATCTATTTTGTGATTTTGTCACAATCATTTTTGTTGTTGGGTGCAAACCTTGACTAACACAAAAGCGTCATTTTCACGTCGGGCACATTAGGAGAAGCCCACTTTCTCTCGATGGCTATGGCAGCATCAGGGACTCTAGGATAGTGGCGGTATAGCCCTACTTTCTAATTGACACATTGAAAATTGCGACTTTTCCGTTAGTCGTTCCCCACGCACCCTTTTCAGCCTCCGACAATGTATTCATAAGCGCGTAACCAAATCACTTTTTTATTCCCTTTCAAAGATCTTCGGAGATCTAATTAATCATCGCGCGTATTTGTTTATAAGAAGTTGCGAATTGGAGATGATGAGAAAAAAAGTGCTTTTGCTCTCCCCCGCTCCGTCTTTTGTTTTAAGTAGTTTAGCCCCCAGCCCTTGGCATCAGAAGCCATTATTCCCCATCCCCCTATATCTAAACGCCGCCGCACACCACAATTACGGTTCGGAATTAAATAATTACATTTGAAATCCCTCCGCATTATTTCATTAGAATATTTCGGAGGTGCGCCGTGAGTGAAGGGCCTGTCACATTAGGCGATATTGCAAGAAACACCCGAAAATGACTGCGAGCCTGTTTTTATTGCTACTCGGAAAAAAATTTACTGCGTGTTAACATAATTTCATGCCAAAATTGTGTTTATCTTAGTCCTTATAGTAGACGGGGGCCTGTGACTTATGGAGGGGATGACTTATGGAGGGGATGAGTTAGCGCTGGATGTTTTAATATCGCTCGGCTTTTTATTAATTGCCAAGCTCTTCCTTAGGCGGACTCGGCTTATGCTCCCTTGAGGAGTTCGAGGAAAGTTCGTTTTTACACTATTTTTACGCATTGAATTAAAACGAATTGAACACATCGAAAAGTTTTGCACGAAACTGGCAACACGGAGCTTGTTTTGGAAGTTTGGTTTCAAAAAGTATAATCTTGATTTGAAAGTCCATGCTTTCAAGACTGCTGCAACTGCCCACTTAAATTTAGCAAAATAAATTATCTGTTCGGACAAGTAAACTAAGAAAATTAAGCAGTCCAAGATTAGACAAAAAAAATTACGAGTGGCCAGGAAGCATAAGACCAGAGTTAAGCCAAAAAATTACAACTGGACTGGACGCATCAGTCAGATTCTCGTTTTAGGAAAAAAAACTTGCATCTCAAGTTCCACATCTGCAACAGAATCTCGAGTGTGATTGTGGCGTTGACGCTAAAAAGGATGCAAGTGCCAAAATCCAAACGTTACAGGAGAGGCAACAAAAAAACGGATTTCAAAACGAAGACAAATGAAAACATGACACACATTATGTCACTGAGTCACTGCCATCTTGCAGCTTCAATGGCAACCAATTAGCAATCGATATAATCGTCACAAACCATATCAGACTGCAACTAGATATAACTGAAACTTAATTAGCCGAAAAGTTTATATGCACCACAGTCAAATGCGATGCTTTGCACGAGTTGGGGCCTGCAATTTACAATGCGTTTTGCAACCAATTAGCAATCGATTATATGCATCGTCTTACAGCCAGAACAGAAATGCACCAGCCTGTAAGTTTGTCAACAGAACTTTTATGCAACCTCTTGCAAGTATTTTCGCAACTGTTGATCCAAGAAACTACAAAACCATCACACAGAAAAATCCGTTTACGTGTAGATGAGGCACTGGGGTAGCAAATTTCGCAACTACCTAGCTTTGGACACGTTGGGCCATAAACGCCTGGCTGTATCGAGTGGGGCCCACGAATTTCCATCGCTAAAAACGCGCTGTTTCCTAACAAACGTTAGTAGCTATTGCCATTCCATTGAATTTTTGCAAAAAGCGAAAGGGCCCGGGGGCCGGCACGCGGCGCCCTAACGACGTTGTATTTTCGCAGCCATTTTTTAATGTCATAATTAACGCGAAACGGGATCATTTTCAGAAATTGTCTTTGGCGCGAATAATAATCAGCACGTAAGAAAATCCTCGGAGGTAAACTTAAAACTTCTTCTAATCATTTTGCGCTTGGCGTGTAAAAAGATTTCTGCTCCCCCATCCCCTTATCACGGCGCTGGTCGGGCGGATGATCCATCGAGTACATGGAAGTAGCTAGCGATTTTAATGGCCGTGTCTATTTTTCATTAAGATAGGAAATTTGGCGCATAATTTGCCCGTGCTGGCCCCGAGGGGGAGCTGCTGCGGTTACGCGCGTCCCCCAAGGTGCGCTGCCATCTAATACAATTAGGAGGCTGTCTGTTCATTTGGAACTTTGTCTCCAATCTAATCACCGGAGACATTATTCGAAAACATATTAAATTAAAACTGCAATTGCTCCGCGGCATTCAAAAAAACGCGGCGCGCTTTTCAGCGGAAAATGGAATTGAAAACCAAGTTTCCAAAGCTTGGACAAAATGTGTGGTGTGTTGTAAACGTATCATGGGTTAATCTTAAGAAAGTCCAGCTATAGCTAGAATTCCTTCGTTTTCGCAATTTTGCCTCAAAATGTTTGTACGTGTACTTGGGTGGCATGTCACATTCTACTTCATTTCATTTTATTTGACTTATCTATTTTGTTTGCTGTACGTCTACTGCACAATCGTTATAGTGTATTTCATATTTTTCATGTAACATTTCTACTGGGGGAGGGGGACGTTGCACCACATGGCATCTGAGGTGCTGACTGTGAATTTGAGAAAAAAGATTCTGACCCGCTTATTTTTCGATACGCTTTTGGTAGTTTTTATGAGTTGGGGCTAAAAAGAAGTGACCCCTTCACAGGTAGCAAATTTGACTGGTGGCACCTACCTGGTCGTGCGACTGCGACCAAGTTGTTACGCGATCGGCGCCATGGATGTCCATGAACCTTTTGTGTGACAAAAGGTGAATTAAGATTTCAAGCTCAATGTCATTTAATCTGGGACTGTTTAAGCCCGTCAATATGTGCAGGTATGGGGAAAGAAATGGTAACATTGTTTTGCTAATTGATCATGACCTCCATTGGGCCTCCACTTTCCTGTGGAGGTCGTCAGCCTTGATCAGCCATACAGTCTTAACCCCATCCCCTAGACGTCTATGTGCGTAGCCGACGTTACTGTTTGAAAACTTAAAAATGACAAAAGCTATCACATACAATTTTTTCCCCTGCTTTCCAAATACCTTAAATTTCTTCATTTTTAATTATGAGCGCACCTGCTATGGAACGAAAGATAACATCACTTTTTAACAAGTAATACAAACAAAACATCCAATGACTTACGGTGCCATTAGATGAACCCAAAGGATTTTTAGTATAAAAATTTGTCTCGTTCACTTTCCCTCCCAAAATATTTTCTACATAGAAGTGATCCGCTACACAGAATGATCACTTCTCTTTTTATTGTGACATGTTCCCTAATGAAGCTTGCTGATAGTCTGCCCAAAGAAAGATTGGATTGGGGAACAGTCAATCAGAGAGATTCGAGCCTATAGATAGTTCTTCCAGGCTTTTCAGTACATAGTTGGTGTACAGACTATAATTATTAGTATTTTCCTGCATATTCTTCATTTTATTTTGCTTTTAGTTTTCATTCTTTTTTTTGTAGCATTTTTGTACTTAGGTGGCTTGACAGTCTCATGAAATCATCATTTTTCACGTAACTATTTTGTTGCTGCAATTTTACATTCTGTATATTATTTCATTTTATTTTCATTGGTCATTTTTACTGGAACACTTGTATACTTGGGTAAACCTATCCCCACCACATGACACATCAGGTATATTAAAGTGAATTGAATTGATTTGATTATTCTTATTATTGGTAAAGGTCCAGTCAAACCATTCAAATCCCTGATTTCTCTGAAACTGCCTTTTATGTCAACTTTTCTAATAATTCCCTGAATCCCCCCTAGATTTTACTGCCTGGTATTTTCCTGATTTCCAGGAATTCGCACGTGGTCATCGACAATAATTGTTACCGAAGATATTCACAACTCGTTTATACGCTTTTGTATGTATGGCTGGCAGCCCTACAAGTGCAGAGCACGAAATTTTGAATTTTGCACTTTTCGGTGGTCAGTTAAGCGGAATTGATTCATCCCATGGTCGAAAATCCTTAAATAATGATGGTTTGTTTACGAAGCTTATCAATCGACGCTCTTCACGAATGAGTTCAGATCGCGAAAACAAATCAGAAACATTCATGCTCGAGTTTGGAGATATTTACGTCATCATCTCTTCGATCCACATTTTCGTGTTCTGCCAAACTATTCTTATTCATCTCGACAAAAACTTTGTTTATGGAACAACGAGGAGGCAACCACGTGTGTAAAGTCATCCCATTTGACCTGACGCTGCCCCATTGGTTCCCAACTTAAGAATGGAACTGAAGCGCCATAAAAAAGAACACTCGTCTCCCTTTACATCCATCAAGGGCCCCCTCCTGATTTATCTTCTAAACTCACCTTTGTACCCCAATAAAAATTGATCTTCGAATGAAATTTAAAAACTTTGACATAAGCCCCACATCCGAGCGCCGTAAGAAGGCCTCGCTGACTTTGCGCTATAACATAACCGATTAAAATGGCGGACAGGTGAGACGTTTCCCGTCGGGATATGTAGCTAAACGTCGAGGAAAATAGGGGTTGAAAGTGAAAATTTACGACCAAATGATGTCCATATTTATGGCGGCCCATCGCATCAAATATTCCAGATGGGGGTTAAGTTGTGGGAAATTCAGCATGCGAGGAAGCGCGCTTTCTAAGGGCGTGCATCCAAGTACCCTAAACACACCTAGGTATTCAGAAACTGTGACTAACGTCCTACTGCTAAACGACAGTCACACATGTACTAGATAAAAAGCCGCAGTTTTCAGAAAATCGTTAATTTACCAAATTTCTCAGTATTTCAGACGAGCAAATTCAGCTTGGCTAGAACTGTGCCATAATAGTACAGCAGTTTCAACCTGTACTGTTGAATGGGTACATGACCATCTTATAAAATTAGCACTATACCACTAATTGGAATGTGACTAATACCATAACTACTTAAGTCATTAACATCCATCATTTTTGCGACTTATTTTTCCATCCAAAAAAAAAAAAAAAAAAAAATTGAGGACTTCCTTCTACAAACATTCTCAAGTTATTGACATTTCTAAAAATGAGCTTACGGACACAAATCCATCAGTTCTGAACGCGTTCTTGAAAAAAAAGTGTCCACACAGGGTTTTCTGTACCATAAACCACAATTCATGATTAGTTATTTTAAGATTTTCAAAAATCCTAAGAAAAGTTTATCAAATGGGTTCGAAAATTAGTTTATTAACGGAAGCCCGCTACAAAAATCACTACTTTGCTGCAATTACGATTCTGTTTCATCAGCACAAAAGCATCAGCGACATTAGAAGCACGAGTGAGTACTTGTTGGCTATTTATTTTTGCCCCCACATTGTCCGTTATATTTTCTTGATTTCACCAATTGAGTTTTTCTTAATTTTGCGGGTTCAGAAATGACATAGCATGACATGTCCAACGAACACTGTGTATGCACTACAGTATATTAATGAAATTGAGAGAGTATAGATCAAGAAATAGAGTAACCAAAAGTGGAGAGCATATAACAGAATGTCCAAAAGGTCCCCACGTGTGCTTTTAATGTCTCTTACAACGTTTTGTGTTAATGAAACGGAATCGTAATTGGAGCAATGGGCATGCAGTTTGAACCGTTAGAACATACATGTACATGTATGCACTGCATGCACTTGGTCCAACAGAAGGAAAACTGAATATATAGCTGGCAGTAGGGAATACCGAGTTGAATTGAAATTGGAAACAAATTCGGGAATTTGTCACGAATCCATTCCTCGATTTCTATTGCCCTTCGGTCTAATTTAGACGAAATGCGCTGCAATGCAAGCAAGCCGTCCTTTTGCCAATAAATTACAGCAGTGGCGGTAAACAGGATGCTTTTTCCTAATGCCTTTCGAAGGCGCTTTTTTAAATTGATATCTGAAGCGCTTCAATCCAAAGTAATAATGATGGAGTCTGCATCTCGAGGGGTCCACGCACCGACTCTTCAATTCCACTGCAGTCCATTTTTCCTGGCGTCCACTGCTGTATTTCTGCTAAAAACGGCCTATTATTTCGGCTCCAACTTGTACCGCTATATATTTATAACGTCCGAGGAAACTCGGGGAAAATCGAAAATGTTTTCGGGGTGTCATCGTGTGTCGCCAAATCACGCGTCCTCCCCCTCCCTGATGGAGCGTCGTAACCGAGGAGTAATGTTGTGTGACCCCCGATATTTACGACCCTTCTTTCCGTTCGACTTCTCGTGGCCAACTGGTCATCTCGGATTTTTCAAAGCCGAAAAAAAAGTCACTTTCATAACTGTAATGTATTCCAGTATCAGCGGCGTTGGGGAGGGTGATGGGGGGGGGGACTTCCCCCAACGTCCATCGCTGGTCATCTACTTAACGATTATGCCCATCTTTAGCCATGGCACTGTCCATGCTCTATCATTCCCCCATTTTTCCTCTTTTCTTATGCGCTTGGTGCCCCTCCTTGGAATTGCTCCAAATGGTTCCATCGCTTTCCATGACGACCCTTAGCCTGACCCCTCAGTCCTCCTTCTTGGCAACAGTTGAGAGACCTGGCAAGTCCAGTGGCTTTTTAAAAACGCCACGGATGAATTTCACCAGTGACAGGTGGAATAAGTGACCCCCCTACCTGCACTGACAAAAATGAATATACAACACTTTTGGTCCACCCTGTATTTCTTAAATCTGAAAATTCCAGCGTAATATAATGTAACTGAACCAGAGGGACCCTGGACGTCCTCCGGCTGCTAAAAGACGCCATGAATGAATTTCACACAATGACAGGTGGAAACTAATGTATATGACCCCACATACATTGTACCTGCATTGAAAAAATGAATATTGAATAGCTTTTGGTCCACTCTGTATTTCCCAAACTCCAGAATTCCAGCTGAACCAGAGGGATACTTAGAAGTCCACCAGCTTTTAAAAGATGCCATGGAAAAATTTCCCACATGCTTGCTTGCACTGACACAATTCTTGACAACTTTTGGTCCACCGTGTATTCCCCCAACCTTCAAAATTCCAGGGGTGACTGTCCTGCACCAAAGTTTCCCATGCCCCCCGTGTTATTCTTTGGCACTCATGGCGTTGGTGTCTGTGTTACCGTGGCCCAGCCACACAAAGCTCGTGTTGTTGTTTCGTAGTCCCCCCCCCCCCACCTCCCCCACATTCCCAACGGGAGCGAGGCATCCCACCACATTGGATTCCAGAAAAAACACAAATTCGTTTGTGGAGCACGGGCTGGGCTGGGGGTCAGGGGTCACTTGGCGGCGAAGTTCAATTGGGCGGCTGACCCCACGAGCGGCGCCACAAACTTTGTTTATTTGTTTGTGCGTCGCTCGCTGGCACTGAGTGAGACGAACCAACTTCAAACCTCCGAGGACTCTGTTTATAAATTTATTCAAAATAGTGTATACAAACAGCGCAGAAATGGTTTTAAGATTTTCGGGTTTGACCCCCCTTCATATCCGAGAATCCTTTTAGCCAATTTGGAGGGTGGGGGGTACGGCCAGGCTGGGTCAACGCCCTGCCAGGGTAGGGACCACATGCCCTTCTTCACAAGTGCAGCCGCGCCACATGGTGGCACGAATGTAGGACTCGTCGAAAATGGTGCGAAGGCTTTGGGGTTAACTGGGTTGGGGAGAAGAGGGGTCAGAGTGGAACGGAGGGCAAACGGAAATTTAGAGCACCCGGCGCCCTCTAGTGACTGAAAAACGCTCTAATGGTAGGTGTGGGCATAGCCTGGTATGCAATCAAACCACAATTCGTCGTGATCAAACAGTCACACTGGCAAAAAAGGCTACATTTTAATATCTGTAGTTGGTGACATCGCTGTCAATATTTTGATATACTTCTGACAAAACATTCGAATGGCCACATCAGAATGAAACACCAACTGACTGCATATGGGGTCTTTTTCGTGGATTATGACCACGGATTTACAATATAAATTACTGATCAAAAATACTGATCAAAATAAAATAAACTATAGGACCGTCCATATGCCCACAATGGTAAAATGATTCATCAGCACAAAACGTAGTAAGCGACATTTTTTATGCTCTCACTAATGCACAACAAAGTAGTGGTATAGTAGAACCACGAAGTGATGGAACTGGGCTGAAAGCGCCGACCAATAGAATCCAATCGCCAGTTTGCGATTGACTAAGTCCAGTATTTCGCATACAGCGCCTCTGGCGAGAGGAAGGAGCTCAACAACAAAAACCATTGGAGGCGCTTCAGCTCGAGGCGTCAGCAATTTTCCTTTCAACAGCTTAAAACCAGGAATCCCTAATCGATAAGCGATACCTCTCTGATTGGCTGCCCTTCAGTTCCATCAGTTCGTATTTCTACTATAGGTGTTATGGGCTCCATTCGCTGGACATGTCATGCCATCTAGTGGCTTACCTCTGAACCCGAAAAATTCACAAAAACTCAGTGACATTGTGAGAGTACAGCTCAAGAAAGTTAGCATGCAAAGGGGAGAACATATAATAAAATGTCCAAAAAGTACCCACGTGTGCTTCTAATGTAGTTTATTACGTTTTGTGCTGATTTTTGTGAGTATAGGGCCGGTTTTTTTAACAGACGGTCCCATAACCAGTAAATGACGTGGGGGTCATTACTCGTGCAACAAAACAGTCGCAAGACCAAAAGTTGCCACCAAAGTTGCTATAGTGGCTCCATCTATACACTGAGTGAACGTGTGTTTAAACATGGGAGTGGTGGAATAACGGCCCTAAAGGTCGCACACCGAGTCACCTTCCCAGAATGCAATTGGGGGAACAGAGTAGTTTCGGATCTTTTGGTCCGTGACGCCCCCATAGCTGCATTGCCCCCGCGCAATAGGCCTGGGGTGAGCCCGTTGCTAGGCAACCACCATCCCGCAGCTAGCTAAGGGCAGGTTGCAAACACCGCAGTGTGTACCAAACGGGCTGCAGCTTGTTTGTTTAGCTCTTCAATGACAGATTGAAGTTAAAAAAATAAAAAAATGGCGGCTGGCCCGACTAAGCGATGGCCCGCCAGGGGGCGCCACCCGGGCCGGGCGAGGGGCCAATGGCAGGCAGCGCGGGGGTAAACAAAGGGACCTCGGGGGTGGGGATAAAAATGCGAGCACAATCGCCTGGATTAAATCAACACGCGCTTATTTGATTAAGCCGAGTAAGAGACACCATGTGAAAATGTCAAAAAACACATAGGGAAGAGAAGGCGGGGGAAGGCCTCGTCACGTGGGTGGCGATGCATCCGAAAAAAGGAAAACAAACTTTGCACAAAGTCGATTGAAAAACAGGTCACACGACTGACCATCGTTTTTGTTTTCATAACGATTGAATCAATCAATTTGATGAAGGCGAAGCCAGAACACAAAAATATACAGCAGAACCTCCAAAGTTGACTGCATTTTAACTGACCGGACAGTCCCCCATATTAGCTCAATGAAAGACGACCTTTACATGTTGACCACCTCTGTATTTTGTACGTGGACCACTTGGACTATGATACACAGTAGTAATTTTTGAGTGAATAATTGGCAGCATGGTCTCAACATGTAAGTAAAGTCATGGATGATTAAATTTATTGGCTGCCGGTAAAACTTGTACTGTACCCCGGGACAGTAGCTGTCTCTGTAGAGATAGAACAGTTTATTTTGGACTCCCGTGGTATAAAAGGGGATTGGCAGTAAATAGGGGAATTCCCTTTTTAATAGGAATCTCAAAAATGAGACATTGCAGAATTTGATTCGAGATTCGTGCTGTTTATTACCACAACAGATATGATAATTGTCTGGATATGCTTTCTAATCTCAGAGAATGAAATTTGAAGTACATTACAGTGTTTCCGTGTTAAAATTTCAGTACAACTGTACATCGTAATTGCTGGATAAAATTTACAGCACAATAGCAATACTGGTGCTGTATTATGAACATTTTAATAAGATAATGCCTCGTGGCTTCTATATGTTGACCACCTCATGTTGACCAGTTTGCTACAGTCCCTCGGGTGGTCAACTCACAGAGGTTCCACTGCATATAAAAACATGGGTGTCAGGCAGGGAAAGCAAACAACAGTTTTGCCTCATTTTTTCTCGTTGAAGTGAACAGCTCTTCACCAAGTTGCATTTCTTAAGACATACATGTAAGTGTGGTCCTAGCTGAAGCGTCACATCCCCTCCCACATCACGTAAGAGGGGCTTGAGCCAAAATAGGCGTCTATTTGTAGTCAATCGAGTAAAGTGAATGGATGTTAACCAGAAATGATGTTTATCGCGCGATTTTCCGAGCTAAACAAGTTTGCTCGCTGGCGGAAAAAGAGGGAATCCAATAAAAACTACTCGGAACGCAACAAAACAAGCCATGATTTTATATCGTTCCGCCACTGCGTGTAATACTACACGACAATAAGCAGTAAATGGCGGGGGAGGGAGCCAAATTTCTTTTTGTCTCCTTTTTTCCGATCTAGCAATCTTTAAGATTCAATTGGCGAGTGATCTATGCGGGCGCTGGCAAAACGGCAGTCCTCTAACGAAATGAAACTAAATAATAATAAAAATCGGTCTTATTGTCTCGGGGTGTCAGACCTCATAAGAAAGTGGGGGGAAATTCCTAAACATTGGAAGCTGAATGCATCGAGTGTTGCAAACAGCATCGAATAAAAATGGGAAAATGCGGACTGGATTATAACAAATTGCTAAAAGTCTGCATAAAACCTGCTGTGCTTTGTACTAATGCATACAATGTACCGTGCTGCACAGCACGGCCATATATACAATGTGCGAAACGATGTACAATATGAGAAATTAATTAGTTTCTCCTAACAGCTCATACGCTGGCAGTGATTGCCCCTGCGTAGGGGCAGCAAGGTTGGTTTAAATTAGGCTAGATTAGGATAAAAAACACAAACGCAGAAAAAAACATAGGGTAAATTGCGACAGATGGGGAAAGCGGGAACAGAGACTATTGTAAAGCATGTAGATGCACAACCAATGCTATTGACAACCAAATTTGTTCACATCGTGCCATCTTTCAATCCGATTACAAAATTTGACTTATTTTTCGAAAATCGAAATAACCTCAGGAATTAACCGACTTGCTCTCGGAAAACTTTCGTTGATGAAGAAAATTAATTGCACATAAAAAGGTGCTGTAAATATGTGTACTCGAAAAACTGGTTGAAAAATCGATTACAGCAAGCTGAACAATGTACTAATCTCGTCAATAAACGTCACTTTCAGTACAAGCACTCTTGTATTTTGCATGATCATTTAGTGCAGAAAAAGCAGATAAAAACTGCCGATATAAAAATACATTTTCAGAAAGATAAAAAAAAAAACTTTTGGATATGCTACAGATTATATGCCCTGCTACAAATGTGCACAAAATTATTAATATTTACACTTCGTTTTGGGTGTCTAAACCACTGGGCGATCACTGCCAGCCTACGAGCGGTTAGGAGAAGCCCACTTTCCTTCGCGTTTATAGTGCAGACTTTTTTGCACACAACTTTTGCATCACGTTACGCATTACATTATGCTCCGCTTTATTTATTCCTTTTTTGGCGTGATTTTAAGCGTCCAACAATGGCAAACGAAAGGTCAGGGCCCCAGATGGCGCTGTGGCTGCAGCCCCACAATTTCCCTTTGCAATGTTCTGGAGCCCTAGAAGATTGCGAGGCTTAAATTGAATTTGCGAACGATCAGCGTCGCGAATTCCAGGTGCGAGGGTCAGTTTGTTTGTCCGATGGTCATCGGCGCAAAAAGGCCCGCTTTATAAGGCGATTGAGGTCCATTCCCAAAGGGCCCTGCACGCTATGTGGCACAAGCGTATTACGAGCCAATATCGCGTTGACAACAGCGCACCCCCCGCAAGCACTTCCGGTCCCCCTAGCCCCCCAATTTTTTATCCCCATTTCCCCCCTCATCCATTTTTAACCCCGTCTTTATCGCCTTAATAAACCTCTTCCGAGCATTGTCTTAAAGACTTAAATCTGCGGCATCCCCACAAACACTCTCGCAGATATAAACATCATCCCCCTCCCCCCACCGGCAATAATCACAATCCCCTCCCCGAACATTATTCCCCAAACTTCTTCCAGATTGAATCAAGTTCTATGTTTTCAACATCATCATCCTCATCATCATTTCAATCTCAGACTGTTGTTTTTCATTCAGCGGCTCAATTACAAACAGCGTCACCCCCTCTCGACCCCCCACATCCCAGCCGTCGAGGCGATTCTGATGATGACCAGCGGCCAAGCAGAAATGACCACTTTGGCCGCACAAGCCCGTGGCTAAAACAGGCTCGGACAGGAAAACAATATTATAGAAAAATAAATAGGCGATAAGCTCGTTCGTTTAGCGCCAAGGGTCAAGGGGTCAAGCTGCTCGAAGACGGAGGCCCCTGTGGGCGAGCAAACACTGCCAGCAGCGCAACAGCAGTGGGGGGAAACTACCAGTTGCACCAAACTTCGTTAAATTGCACGTGAACTTTGCATCTACAAAATGTCATTGCTGATTAAAATGTACGTGTGAGATCTAAACCGAGTCACGCTAAATAATTCAGGTGACATGCTTCAACAAAGATAATTATTACAGAATGATCATTTATATCTTTGTTGATGGTGTGGTTTTCTTTATTATTAACATTTTCTTGCATATTCCCTTCAAAAATCTGCGGGTATCTGTAAGGTGTTAATTTAGTTTCCGATAGGTATCTTCGCAGGTAATTTTAAGTGTAACTTGGTGCAAAAACTACCTATCGAAGTTATCTCTTCAACAACCTTAGAAGGTATATTTTAGGTAGTTTTGAGGTAGTTCTGAGGCATCCATAAGTAAAGTTACCTTTTGAATACCTCGAACTACCTAAAATATACCTTCTAAGGTTGTTGATGAGATACTTCAAAACTCGACCTAATGGACACCTTCTATTAATGTTGTAAAACGTGGATACTAAAATGATACCTAAAATATATTTTTGAGACAGTTAGAAAATATTCTTAAAAAACTTCACTTAACACAATTTTTAGACTTGTCATACCCGTACAAGAAGCCTATATGGAAAACTTCATGCAAGTCAACATAAAACCAACAAAAAATCTTCATTACAGCAAAAAAAAACTGCACAATCACAATAGTCAGACCTCCCCTGAATCCGCGAATAAAGCATTCTCAGTTTTAAAATAACCCACCATAAAAGACATTGTTTTCGAAAGAGCGGAAAAGTTTGGAAGCTGCAGCTCGGCTCTCAATTCGGACAAATTTAAATTCGGTTCGGCCCAGTTTACAAAATAGGATTTTATTCATGCGGTCGCATAAAGTGAACTTAGTTCTGCCCCCTTGGTGCATCCCTGTATAAGCCTAACAATCCGAATGAGGCTGTTTTTGGCAATCAAACGACGCTGTATATTTCCCATCCGGTTCGCTCCTTTCTTCGTCGTTTCAAATCCCAATCTTTGGATTTCCATTGGGTGAGACCGAAGACGTGATGTCCATCTCTTAGAAGGGGCATTTTATGTCCACTGGGTGGTCATTATTCAACTTTTCATTTGTCTCCCAGCGCTGTATTAAGCATACACTTGCATGAATCCCGTTCCCCGTACGCAGGTACTGTATATAGAGAACTCAATTATTTTCATCCCCCACATTTTATACCCTCCCTTTGTCCACCCCACCCTTCTTCCTCTCCAACGCAGAATCTTCCAAAGTCTTAATCGAAAGCCTTGTTTTATACGAGAATTTTATTCCATCGTCATTTCTTATCCATTCAATTTCCCTTTTTAATGCCCCCAACATAACCCCCTCCTCCGCCCCCATAATAAATGATTCCATTTTAAAAGTGATGGCCAATTGCGAAATCCTCCTTCCAAAAACTTGTTTCCGGACCCATCGTTTGTATCTCCGAAGGAAAAGCCCCACAGAATGCAATCGATGTCCTGGTCAGTCGTCAGGGCCCTCAACTTTACTGAATTTTCCAGATTTTAAAAAAAAATTTCCCTGACCACCGTAACCATTTGCAAATGCAAAAACATGACTTACGCCAATGCACATGTACAGAATTGCACGATTCATTGCATTCATTGCACGAAGGGAACATCCTTGTGGCATTTCAGATGTTCCGGCTAAGTAATGTATTGTCAAACCTGTATTTAAACACGAGGCAAAATAAATTCTGTCATAAGAAAACAGCTAATTGAGATTAGTATTTTTTATAAACAGACAATTCCATTACTATCAGAGAAGTGAATATCATCGCTTGATTTTTGTGTTAATCATAATCATCTATCCATATTAAATGCATAATTTGTTGTTGAATTTTCCTGACTTTTCAACGCAAATTTATTTTCCTTGACTTTTTAGAAGTAAATCCATTTACCACACGACTTTTTCCCGATTTTCCCAGCATCCAAAATTCCTAACAGTATCAGATTTTCCAGATTTGAGGGAATATATCAAATATAGCAAATGCTTCAATGTGAAATCAGCGAAGAATTTAAATGGTATTGTTGGCAATAAAATTGACAATTTCAAAAACAAATTAATTTGTTTCACCCTTAATTCTAGTATCACTGATGACATGAAATTAACTAAGTTTTTAGTAATTGAACAAATGCATTGACTCATACAAGTAGACACGTGCATATTTGTTACACATTGGTCCAAATCCCTAAAGGCCATGCCTTTCGAAATGCAAACTTGTGTATTTTAAAATAAAAAAGTGCATTTCCAAAATCCCATCCCAACTTAAGTTTTATGTATGCTGGTATGTATGGAACTTAGGTATGCCGACATGCATGCAGCTCGTCAAGACTCCAATCATTTCCATATTGCGCATTGGAAAAGCCTGACCTGGTCCACTTTTGGTCAGTGAATTTCCCACGAAAACTCCCATCCACAAACACACGTGCAAAGTGTTTGTGGCGAAGTCAGCAGTGTCGCCATCCATCGGCCTCGCATGGCAACGACATGAAGCTGAAGTAGTTTTCTATGAAATCTGGGCAAGCAGTCTCACATCGACAATTTGCGTCGCGAGCCCATGCATCCCAAACGGCCCGAAAATGGGTCCGCGGGGAATGGGAGCCTCCGGATTACCATGAAATCCAATTTTATTCGTCGCTTTTTTCAGTGAATGTCAAATGTCTTAAGTGTCCGTCGGCCATCGTTAATCTGCCGGGGGATCTCGGTTCAATTCCCGCCGGTCATCTTTGCGCCGTCCGAGATCCTTGGCGGACTCGAGCGCTTTATTTCACAATTGGACATCCGCGGGGAACGATTATTGAAATGGGATTACTCGGACGGTGGTCATCGACAGATCCGTTTCTACGAAAAAGTGTGATAATTGCGTCGCCAGCCTCCCACTGGACGATGATGGCCAGAATATTGCTAACCAAATCGTCATCTTAACTAACCAGACCCTGTGTTGGACACTAAAAACTGCCATTTTCCCCATTTACAACATCGCCTCCAAGTTTCTCGTTGAAAAAAAAAAAATTGATCAAAATGTCGAAGCTATATAACTTGCCATTGGTAAATGAAAGTTTCGTCCCATAATTCAACTGAAAATTTCATTTTCTGCTGGTGGTCCAAATTCCCAAAAAGATTTTTGCTTTTAAAGGCATCTATCTCTGTGGGGCCCCTGTAACCACACCCTTCCCAAAAAGTTTCTTTCTATGTTGTACATTTAAAGGAAAGCAATTTTCGTTCAGAACTTACGTTAAAAATATTATTTGGAAGTTATAAACAAAATAAATCGAACAGAAGGAATATCAATCATTTTAAATGCGTGTATGCTTAAACTAAATGCAGGAATTGAATGAAAATTCATTTTCATCTAAGCATTGCAGTCATTGAAATATTTACGCATTGCATTTCGTTTACAGTACATGCGTATTAAAATTGATATTCCGTTTAATGTTTTATCTCTTTTGTTCATAATGTGCAAATCATATTTTACTTTAAATTATAAGCCTTTACATTTGCAACACAATCAGTTCAAATTCAGTGTCTAAAATCTAAAATCTAAATTGTTCTAAAACATAGTTGTGCAACACCAGAAAACGTTTCATGGAACGAAATGCCATGGTAGGTAACTCAGGGTGGTGATGGTGGGGGTGGTGGTATAGGAAAGGGGGGAGGGGGGGATGGATCGCTCGTCCCTTCTACCTCTTCCCACATTATTACCAATTCACTATAAAGCATGAATGGCATGAATGTCAGTATTGCAATTTCGTACGGCTTCAAGTTTTTCGGCTGCAAAAAATCACTTTTGCAGGGGGGTGGGGACGGTGCAAAAAGGCCCACATGGTCCCCCTTTTCACGTTGATTAACCCATAATAATAATGCCCAGTCGGCATTATGCGGTTCGAAGAGAACGAGTATAAATAATTGTTTTTCGATATCCCCCCCATTTGTTCCAGCCATTTTACTTTTGGTTCCACCGAATTCCGAGACTTTTTTCGGGCTCAGGGGTTATTTACTTTGGCGAAAAATTGGTTTTACTTTCGTTACGCCGTGGTTTATTTCGGGGGTTCTTTTTTCGCCGGCCAGGTAAATACCCACCTGGCCGGGGTACACAAAACCCCCTGGAAAAAAGCGGTATTTGTGGATGGCGCCTCGTCAAATTTACGCTTAATTTTCCAAAAAAGAAGAAAACAATCGCGATTTTCTGTTTTGGGAAAAACATAATTGAGGATCAATTTTATGCTCTTATGGCGTTTCGCACCTTTTCAGTCTTTTGTGAAACTCCTAAAAAATTTGTTTGCATTCTCCCAGTCGCCCCTGTGACCCCGCGGCGCGCATGAGAGCCGAAATTGGGCCCAAATTCATTGAGCATTACAGGCGCGCAAAACTTATTTGCACTCGCTCTTTTTTGGGGAGGCAAATACAATTAAAGCGCACGTAACGAGTTATGTGCCGTTCTGCAGCGTGCGATTCGCCGATTTACTCCGACTAAATTAATGTTTCGAGATCGGTGCACTGCTTTTTTTGTTGTTACTGACACCGTGACGTCATCCGGCCACCAAAAAGGACGTTCCTAACACGCGCAAAATGTCAAGTTTTGTCAAGCAAGCATCCGAACAAACTATTTGATACAAATCGCTTAATGATTATACCTCCATTTATAGCATGCTGAATTTTGAGGCATTTTCACTGCTGAAATAAGTTTCTTTTACACATCATGTCACTTATGTTGGATTGCATGATTTGCCTGAAAGTTTCACCTGGCAATCGAGGTAGCAATGACAAGGGCGTTTAGAAAAATTAGAGAAATCCACGTGCATTTTGTCATCTAGACTGCGAAACAGTTAACTTATAACGCCACTAGAGTGAATTACACGTACATTTTGTATTTGCATTTTTTAAAGATGCAAACGTGGCGCCATCCATGTTGAGATTTTTTTAGTCAATTTTAACGAATTTCACGGGTTAATCACTTACTAGACAAATTCTCATAAAGGGTTGCAATTTTTCACATGAAAAGTCTCACCGGGTGACAAAAAACCCTGAAATCGTTGTCCCCAATGTTCTCGTGTGCACCCATTCGTTTTACCAAATGTCGCCTGCATGTGGCCTACGTTATGCCAAGCTACATACAGACTACAGTGTTGTTATATATACGTCCAACAAGAAGTTTTTCAAGTTATTCGTATCATTTTACGAATATTGGCAAATTTATGAAACGTCGTCATGGACACAACCTGTGAATTTTCTCCTAAATAAGAGGTTATGAATGCTCTGTTCAATTTTGTCATACTGTGCTACAGGTTCTGAGAAGGAGTACAATAAATTTATTGGATTTTTATTGTATTATTATTAAAATACATGCTATAACAAATGTCCATGTAGTGGGGAATGTCATGTGTAACGTTTTTGCCATTTTAATGAAGTCAATAAGCAGATTCCCATTACCATTACCAGATTACCATTATCAAGATTCCATCAAAAATTCCAACACATAGTGGAAACAAGGTCATGAACTGACTGCTGCAAATCACGTCAAGATTGGAGAAACAAACCGCAGTTATTGATATGTCATTGACTAGGTCATTAATTTTCATTGGTTAATTTTCGATATACAGTGTAACCGAACCAAACAAGCGACCATTGGATGACATCCAAAAACGCAACAGACCATTCTGGTATTTGAATATCATCAGCACTAAGCTCGCAGCATCCCTTAGTAACATCGCCATACCCCATGCACCACCCCGTAATTAAACCCCATCTAATCGGCCGTTAAGCACCCGTTCGGTCCACCGGAAAATTAAATTAAGCCACCTAATTAAAATAATAGCTGGAGGGATCATTTTCATATTTCACTATTCATTGACGACGACGTTTGAACTCGAATGCCACGTGCCCCGCAACGGAAGTCCTTATTTTTGCCATTTGTATTTTTTTTCCGTCATCTTCCTTCCACGAAAGCCATTAAATCATGAGCGTCTGCAAAATCTGATTCCTTGTGTGCATATTATTATTATGTAGTGCAGGGATCTAGTATTTCCTTAATCGAAATTATAGGCCCCCGAACATCAATCTGTCACGGCTAATTACCAAATTAAATAGTTTAAATTTGGTAAATTATTATTTGCCAGGGTTGGCTCGCTCGCTGCCATTTTTTGTTTCAATTTGCAATTGGCGAAGCTCGGATAATAATTAACGGCTCTAATTACCCTACTTCTCATCCCAAAAAACAGACCCCCGATGCATATGACGCCCACAGACCAACAGGCCAAGGTTTTATTCGTTATGTTTTGCAACACCACGTCTTCCATCTCAGCTTCGAAAGATGGACTAAATTGGCATTAATAACACCGAGAACCAACACCGCAACTTTTCAGACGAAGTTTCACACTTGTCACTGAAATTGCCACTACTTCCGTTGCCCGAAGAACTGATGGCGTTTTCGGCCACCAACACCTGATGGAGCACCGAGCACGACTGGCTCACGTTGGCGGACAGTGACGCGTGACGTGACCATGCAAAGCGCGTTTTTATTTGATTTTTCGACTATTAGCCGATTTTTTTTTACTTTTTATAGCATGCACGCATGTGGGTATTATTATTATTATTATTTTCACGCTTGAAACCTCTCGGGAGGTTTTTTCGCACCGTTTAAAATATGCCCAATTTGCGGTTTTTCAGACCCATGGGCGCCCCTGCATTCGTTCTGCTTCCTTCTAATTTTCCCCAGAGGACTACAACCTGCACTCGAGTTCCCATACCTTATGACGAGCACACGTCTGGCCACTTTGGGACAAAGGTGCTGTCCGAGGTAACAGCAGCACACGCAAAGGACATTGGACTTTGGGACCATGCACAAATTAAGACCCCCTAAATTAATCCAGTTTGGTCCGAGCTGGCCACTCCCCCCACTCTGGACGTCCTTAATTTTCCAAAGTTGTACAAGTTTTACAACGTAATGCATACCTTTGCCACCCGTTCCAACACAACGTAAATATTTTTCAACCCCACATGCACAATGTAACTGTCAGGGGTCTGAAACGCTCGGTCTGAAATCAAATCTACAGGGGATGGGCAAAAGAATTGAAAAACAGGTATCTTTATGGGGATGGACCACCTTCGCCATCGATGTAACATCGTTCATCTTTGGAATGGACTGTTACAGGTGTTGAACATTCTCTGGTAGAATGTTATGAAACATTACACGATGAAATATTTTAGAGTTGCTTCAGGGATATTGGAGATGGGATTCATGACCCTCTGGTCTCCAGAACTTCCTAAAGTTAATGTTTTTCAAATATGGCGTTCGTGGTGGCTAGGGAAGGCATTGAATTTGAACCTTAATGCTCTTTAAACCATGTATGTGACCAACACAAACAAATTATACACATCAATCTGTGTGTACAATTACAAGTGGCAGACAGTAAAGCAAACAGTACCATAATTTAAGCCAGAAAATCAGCCTTTATATCCATCATCATCTCATTTTTGTAAAACACTCAGCCTCCTAAGTCCATGGACTTAAATGCATAGCCGCTTTCAAATGGACTTCTCGATGGTGAATTAGTTCATCAGGGGCCTAGGGGCAGTGCATAATGGACGTCCGTCAAAGCGTGGCCTTTTCGACCATTAGTTCCATTCGAATCCATTAGTTTATAATGCATCTTTGAGTTACTTAAGCTATAGTGTAGTGGAAATACTGTACCCCAACAAGTAGTCTTCAAAATTGTTAAAATTTCGTATTTTTACATTAGCTATAGAGAAGGTATTGGGTGATCGGAAACTTAAGCTCTCATGCCCCATGACAACCAAAATCAGACGTTCGTACGTCAACCAACTCGCATGGTCCGATACAGTGACAAAAGCACAAACCACCCACACGGGTGAACCAATGACGTCATCCAGCTGTCAATTAAAAACCGCGCCAATTAGCTCGCTTCAGCGCCACCGGTTATCCAAAAAAGGTTCACCGGGTTCACCCAGCAAAGCTCGATCGAGTCCGAAAAAAGTCCACGTCCCAGATAGTGCCAATAAATAGGCAGCCATCAGAGGCGACATTAGCATGATTTCTGGTATTAAAAAACGGATTTCAGCGCACTGCTGGTGGTCAGGGTGTGGAACTGAGGTCCGCCAATTACGGTCCATTCGCAGACAGCCTATTTCACGCGCCGTCGCGCCCCCAACGAGTGCTTTTTGCAACTCGCAATTACGCTTCGGCGCATGGACGGCGAAACACCGGTTTCAATTAAAGCGCAGCCGAGCGGCTAAAGCGTTCCAAAATGACCAGCGCAAAAATCGGACATTTGGGGAAAGCGTTCGACACCCGGGGCCAGGCACACTGGCCAAACAAACGCACAAATTGGGCTACTGGATATGGCGGAGCTAGGTGAATCACCGCCACAATTTGCAATTTGCGATCGTTATCCTCTTTAGGATAATCGAAGCAACAAAAAATCGAGACATTCGACCAATTTAAATCTTATATGAATTTGAGAAAGTGGTCGTTTAACGCCAATCACTAACGTTAGTGCTCAAATCCACGTGACTACTGTTTTGGGGTAGCACATCCAGGAAGATTTTCTATTTAAAAGTACCTGGATCACCAGAGAAGCTACAAGTATGTATTCGGTATCATCTGATACTGATAAGTTTTCAAGTCCATGCACTTGGTGACATGGATCAGCTGCACCAATTTTCGCGGTTTCAATGAGAAACTCGAACAACATATATACACCGTATAAATAGTTCAACCCCATTCAAATCTCCTGGCAGTCAAGTTACCACGAGTTTCAGTTTGTCATAATGTTATTACTGCTTTTGCGGTGAAAAAGTCAATTTCATATTTTTAAAAATTCCTAATTTTGCCAATGTTCTTTGCTTTTGTTACATAAGCTACTAGAAGCACCCATGCAACCTCGTTTGCATGCGGTTTGGGAGGTGTATTTACCCATTTCTCTGTTAAATCCCTTAGCGAGGGTAATACGAGACACTTTGTTAGCAAGGTTCTTGGCACCTAAGGAACACACATGGAAGATATGAAGGTTGTAGCCCAAACGGTTTAGGAGATATAACGAAAAAATCCTTTCTTAAATGGTGGTTTTGACACCCAAGGAAAGTACAGTACATGCAAAATTTCAAGGTTCTAGAAATTGAAGAAATTTGAAGTACGTTTGCAACTACTTTTAATTTACCTGTAAACATCACTGTTCTAATGATATACTTTATGCCAAGCTAAATAGAAACAGATGAGAGCAGGACAGTTAACCTAACCTATAGATGTGATGTGATGTTCCAAAGATTATATTCTGTTAAAATGGTGTGCACAATTGAATAACTAGTCGTTAAATTGGAGGAAACCCCGAATCAGAAGTTCAATGGAAACAAACCTTGAAGTTTCAACCTCAATTTCGGTCAAACGGCTGTAACACGCGCGCAGGCCTAGTCGCCGAATTACTTAGTTACTACAAGTTGAAATACAAACTCACCGGCACTGTTGAAAATCGTCGAAAACCTCGACGATTGTTGGACGTTCAGCTACACAAGCGTGGAACTCGATGGCTACCAGCCCCTGCGTCGTCAATCGCATTCCTACGGCAAAGAAAATCGGCGAAAATTAATCCAAAGCGTTGCAAATTCAGGCAGCATCGTCCCGTCGATGCAAACTTGCACGGCATAAATCAAAAATTCGGTTGAAAAATTCGCGATTTGCCCATTGCGCGTATCGTCTGCTAACTAGCGAAAAGACGGTCCATTTGAGACGAACCATGGATGCACAATGGGGATTTAGCAAACTTAATGATGATCGTAATGAGCGCGCTTGATGATAGTTTATTGTTAGGTCATGCATAAATGACTGTCACATGGAACGCAACACACAGCTCCACTCGCTGAATTTATTTCGCTCGGTGATGCGTACCGAGGAAATCAGTTTTACTGATGTCAAACAACTCGGATTATGGAGAAAAAAAGATGCGTGGCACATCAACAGCTGACGAGTAACCCGATGCAGAGTACTTTTAATAAACAATCATCCACATTTGGGTTTACACTGGCCAAGGTTAAAAACTATCTGGTACAAGCTCAAGCAGTCAGCTGATGTTGACACTGACACACACATGTCAGTCTAAAAGCTGGGACTCGAAAACTTAGGGGTATTTATATGTACATGTACATGTACAATGTGTATGGTCCATCCTAAGTAAAGGTGCCATGTCCTCTGTTCCATGGTAGCATGTCCCCTGAACATACAAGCCCACCTTCTCATAGCGTCTACGCATGATCAGGGACAATATCAAAGTGCACCCTTTATTTGCATTTGCAATGCAATAAATAAATCATAAGCTTGTTCATTAGATTCAATCATTTCAAATTTTGCTGATAAAATAATGGACGTTTGCCTGTATTTGGTAAAATGTATTATCAGAGGTGTTGGATGTAATGAAGAAAAGAATTTGGAAAGTATGGGTCAAAAAGACTCGGGTTCACCGGACATGTACTGTATATACTTGCAGAATACATGGTTCATGGGTTGGATAACCTTAAGGATTAAGGAAGTTGCGCATTTCACATGCAGGACAGTCACATTTCTGGCGTTCTGCCTTCGTGAATTTTCGATATAAAAATGTGGCCGCGCAAATCATCTTCTGATCCAGCTAATTCATGCACCGTTCGAGAAAACAAAAGCTTTTTAATTTTTCAAACAATTCATCAGCTTGTGATAGGGTGGAAAATAACAATAAAAAGTGCAAATTGGGCGACCGCTTCGAGGGGCAGACTCAAACGGTAAATGGATCACTGGCGACAACCAAGGAGCGTTTCCCTAAAATTTGAATTTTCAGTAGAAAATTTCCATAAAGGGGGCGATTCGAATTCGGCTAATCAATTGCATATTGCAGAACTTTTTTCCTCGTTAAAGTGTTACTTTCAAACAGTACACCGAGTTCGTATCACCATCTTGTCAGTCCTGCACTTCAATTCCATTGTTCTATAAATGAAATATTACGTCCGATGTAATTTGCACAGAAAACGTAAAAGTGAAAAAAATCGATCTTAAGCACTGGCCTACCCAACTTTCCCCTTGAGGGTCTGTTTTAAAAATAATTTCGAATTTTAATGAACTGATTCCAGCTCAATATAGGACCAGCATATCAAGAGTTTCTACATCCATTATGATAACATAACATAAATATTTAGAAAGTCAAATTGCATATTTAAATGCAATGACATTAAGAAGCTAAGAATTGCAACTTCTCTTAAAACTTGATATCAGACGTCAAACATAAAAATGACGTTCATATCAATTGATGATTTGGTGACCTTCGACTTCCAAGAGAACTTATGTGATGTTCATGCTTCAGCATCACAGATAAAACTTGCAAACTGCATTTGGGACAATGTAGTTTCATTCAGAAGCTGGCTTAAAATTGTTTTCTCTATAGGCCCTTGTCAATCACTAATCGTAATTTGGATGAAGTTGTGAAAAACTTTCATGTTTCACGAATTTCGCGAATTGTGAGTTTGTGACGTCACTTTTTGGACCGACTGATTCGCAGAAAATTAGTCAGGAGCATAACACCGAAGATAACATCAAAATTCTTCGAAAAATGACAAAATCACCACGGGGATAACAGTGCCAAATAAAACGACGGCCACTAAGGTCCCCTATAGTGCTCGGCCATATACGTCGCACCTCCTTTCACACGAGCGCCGTAGTGAGGTGGAAGTCACCAATGGTGACAATGTATGTGAACTCGCAGATAACGAACCCAGAAGCACTAGGGGGCGTTCGAAAGGAGAAAAAAAACGAGAGGGGGAGGGCTTTTTATGAAAAAAAGTGTTGTCACTCACTGGCAGGCACAGATGCGATCCAAGCCAGGCTAGCTGGGTCCCAACCTATAACAATGGCCCGCTTAATTTCATAATTTTTTATCGAACACTATTAACAAACATGGCATGCATGCAAGAGCACCTTCTACAAAACGCTGGCGCGAAAGTTGTCAAATCACGATCAGAAAAAGGTCCCATGGAGACGAAAAAAGCGACAGGGGGGTCGGACGGGACCTCAGTGAGAAAATAAACAATTTTCGAGCCAAATATGAGGGAGGTGGGGGCTGATGAGGGTATTAAAAAAAGTGAATGGTACACAAAGTGAAAATTCGGCAGACAATGCATTGACTTGAGGTCGAATTGTTCTCAGAGAAACAATGCCAGCTAGAGGGGCTTAGACAGCAACCCTCTCCCAAAAAAATCAGCGATATAAAAGTCGAAAAAAGGATATTTGTATTGTTTTCGATCAATGGGAATCACGCTTTTTTAAACAAGGATAGGGCGGCGAAGTTGGTGGGTGGGTTGTAAGTTGTTGGACCAGCGTCTAGAAATGCCTTAAGGTAACAGATTTTGACAACATCAGACGTTGTCAATGGTCAACTGGAGAACTCTTCTTAAGCTCGTCAATTTTTTAAAATCCTCAATCACGTAACGTGTCACCATAACTTGACCCTAAGTGTTGCAGCATGCTCGGAAAGTTCACTTCCAAAACAATTAAATCCCTTTCCAGAAATGTCCAAGTTATGCATAGCGCGCATTCTTAGGGGAGGTTGACGTTTGGGATTGTATTCCGACATTCCTTCGTAACTGCAGTGTAGCAGAATTCACGTCAAAACCCCTAAATCAGTGTTGCTGGTTTCAATTGCACCAGAAAAGTTGCGAGTACATTCAAACATCGACAAAAACCCTATCCTTGTTTACGAATAAAATAGCATATTATGGACCCTATACTGCCAGTAAGGTATCCAACCATTGTTTTGCCAAGTGCCTTCAGGGAGGTATCACTTGCATACACATCTAGAATTTTGAAGGCTGATACAACATTATTTTTATGTAAACGATTTAGATACATTTAATTCGTGCAATCATGGGGACGTGTCGGGATAGTTCAGATCCCCTAAAAATCGCCCACGTACGATCGCCTCTTTCCCTCTACTTAAACTGTACTATACAACTACACCAAAAATATGTATAATCTAGCCATAAGGAAAGAGTTCCCTTCGTGCTGTTCAGTCAATAGTTGTATTTGATATACAGTATGTAATATCAATCATCTATATCAACTAATCAACTAAGGTAAGAAGGTATCGAGCAATTTTGTTAAACTTTGTTTCGTAAAAGAGGTAAGGAAACATCGAAATGCATAAAAATGGTTTCAATTCACTATGATCAAAGAGTCATATTCTAAGTTTCCAACACCAACTTGCAAATTTCGACATGTCAGGAATGGTAACATTTTACGATAATTTACTACAAAGGACAACAGAATTGGCAGTACATGTAATCATGAGACACCATTATCAATCCGTAGGTCAGCTCTAGTCACTACAACATGCCCAAGAAATTCGAGGAAAATTACCAGTTTCAGGCACGAAAGTTTAAAATTTAGGCGTGACCATCAACCGTGACGTCATTGGCCACACGTGCATGCGATTCGATTATTTTTTACACCGTATAAATTTAAAACCATACATACATCCAAGTGAGGATATTAGTCCGTATCGAGCCTGTTCAGTCCCAACACAAAAGCACTGCAGCCACATTTTCAATACCCTTGACATATCTGGATAAAAATAAGGACACCATTTTGCAACCAGTCCAATTTCTACTTTGAGAATGCGGAGCACCAAGCACCAATATCGCACATAACAGTAATTTCCCAGCCAACTAGCCACAGATATGGATATTTCCAAAATGCCAATCAACAACCATGCTGCAAGTGGTGAGAGGCGCGACTGTTCATTTTTACTAAAATCGTAAATCCGTGCGAATATTTAACAGTCGACCTCGCCACATAATTTTTTGGGAGAAAAAACACACATGGGAGCGGTTGCGCAAATTTTAAATGTGTCACAAAATGTTTATTATTTACCACGGTTTAGCGAGAGTAAAGAACTACATGTATTGCCAAAGTGAAACTTAGCCAAAGGAATTTTCTAATATTTACGTTATAAACACGATGGCGATTCGGAACTTTCCAATGAAAATCTCAAAACGGGTTTGGGGGACTTTTGCGTGGTAAACAACACGTAGTGTATATAATATGTACGTCAACTAACGGACAACGAGTCATACTGACTTCGAAGCCATCATTATCCTTGTCAAATTTTCCATACTATCCATACCTGCGCTGCTATAAATAGTGTTTTTTTTTTCTAAATATAACTACATGTAGTTATTTTTTATATACTGCAAATTTCCAAACGAACAAAACACACAGATAAGTCCTAACGAAATAAACCATATTTTGGCGATTTCTGTGCATATCACTCGAGGAATAAGCATAAACAAAATGTTGTCTAAATGCTAATTTGGTTTAACGACTTAAGGCAACAATTTTCGCTCAGATGAAGAGAAACGTTGAAAAAATCAAGACTATACATGTACATGTACGTCCACAGCAAATAAGAAAAAGCAAATTATGAACAGTTTCCCAACACCTACCGTATTCTGACAACAAAGTGTTGTCGAAAAATGACTGGCAAAATAAATACTGAGGAGTGGAAATTTGTTTCCCCGCATATTTCGGCCACAGCTATAAATGAAGGGGTGAAAGTTATAGTGGTCAAGTCAAGTATTTTCCTTTTGGAGTTACGTGCAACAATGAATTGTACAGATGACAAACCGTTGTAGGAAAAAATGTGAGGAATGTCAAAGCCTTCTGTACCGCTGATAGAAGGCAACAATAGTTTGAAAGGTATACTCACGAATAGCTGCAGTTCCCAGGTTATAACGCTTGTTTCGCAACACAAGGATAAATATGACTTACACAACTATCAATTTCACCCCTTGAAACCAACGCTTATTTTAAAAAATTACGAATTTATTTCTGAAATCTGAAAATTTCCACTCGTCGTCGCGTGCAACGTCACCTATAGCGACACGACCAGTCTAACTAAATTTGTGCACTCGCCAGCAACTTTTCGTTCCATAAACGGCTAAAAGAAAATTACTGTTTTCTGTTTATTTTGCAGGGTGCTTTGGTAACTCTTCGGAATAAGCCAACAATGGCGGCCCCGCTTTTTTTCAACGGAGCCTGTTACGGATACTTTTAGATTAGGTTAGGTTAGAACTGGCCCCCTGGACACCCTTTTGACCTGACCTAACCTAACCTAACACTATCCGTAACAGGCTCCGTAGAAAAAAAGCTTGGCCGCCATTGTTGGCTTATTCCGAAGAGTTACCGGTGCTTTAGCGAATCGCGCACGTACTTCAAGAGTGGCGCAACTCAAAATTTGTCAACTTACAGGCGAGGCCATTTTGTCAATCATTTTGCTTACATAGCGCATCATTGTTTCAGGACTGATGTAACTACAAGTACCAATTCTGCGAAAACAATATGGGGTTTAAAGATGTGTTGTTTCGTCTGACGATAATTTCGCTCGAAGTGACTGTCCGGAAATTGACAATTTTCGAGTTGTTGCCCCTGCTACGTCGATTTTACAGTGTATGTGCCCTTGGTTTTCACAGGGTTACTCTCTTAATATAAATATGAATCTCGAAATTACCTTCGTCTTACACTGTACATCAGGTAGTTTAAGAAAAAACACCGAAAAAACAAACAGGTTTCACTGTGTGCATCATCACACTAAACATTTCACATGATGCGAAATAAGGAGTCGTCGCACCGGCCGCCATCTTGTTCTGTAGTTTAGAACGCTGTGACGTCACCTAGTGATGACGTCATGGGCGGCAGACGAGGGCAAGTAGAAAAGGCGAGACATAAAATCGGCTCATAAAATGACGTCGCCTAATGCTGACGTCATAGATGGCAGACGAGGGCAAGTAGAAAAGGCTCGAAACGTACCCAGTGAGATAAAATCGGCTCAGAGACGAGTTGGGAAGAAGGGGGGGCCACGAGACCCATCGATGGGGGGAGATGAATGCCTCTGAAATTTTGGTGTAAATTTCTCCTTTTCAGCAATATCCCTTCGCATGCCAAATACTCCCTTTTCCCCTTATTATTCGCTCAGTAAATGTCATAATGTATCGGTGGCCATAAAACTGTTCGAGTTAGCAAAAACTGTCCTCCTCCCTCTTCTCTACTGGGAAAAAACGGGCAAAAAAAAAATTGTAGCCCTATGCCAATGCATAACCATATTGTGTAACCCCCTCTCCAGTTTTATTTACCCTCCCGATGTCCACGAGCAGGACAGTAGCCAGAAAAACGGGGGACCTAGGGGGGTAAGCCGGCCCTTTGTTGGTGAGCGTTCAGGGAGGGGTCAGAAGAAAAGATGGCCGCTTTGTGGGGTAGGGGGGTTGGGGGGTAACGGGCCGTACAGATGGATGCTGTGGATTCGGGATGGGACAATGGTTAGCGCGTAAGCTAACAAACTTTTGTTTATGGTGCCCTTTGACCCCTTTTTTGTGGGCCACCCCCAGCAGGCAAAGTTGAAGTCGGGGGCCCTCTGGTGGCAGGCTTTTTGCCTTTTAAAAAAATAACGGCTAGAAGGGAAAAAAAAAATGGGAAAATTTATGTTTACTTACTTGTGCCCCAAAACGAAAATCCCAACAAAAGGACCCCTGCAACATCTGCGCCTGGACAACATTAGCGCCCCCTCGCCACTCAGCATGAATGAGAAAAAAAACGCCAAGAGGGAACCCGGGGGTGGGCCGCCAGATTTGTTGGTGACACGGACCCATGCAAACAAGGTCCAACGAACCCCATTTTCCCATAAACAACCCATGGGTGAAAACTGGATGAAAATTCGAAAGACCCAGTTTCCTCTAGACCGGGCTAGTCAAATTCCTCTGTGGCCAGCACTGGACAGTTGAAGGTGCATGCTTTGGAAACTGTAACGATGGGGCCATCCGAAAAGGCAACTACCTTTTGTCCCATGCAAGTCAATTCCATACACCCACAGTCAGCATCTGAGATGCCATGTGGTGATGGAGAGTAGATTTACCCAATGGCACAGAAAAAAAATACAGTAAATAGAAGTATTGCAGTAATTGGGAGTGTGCAGCGAAAGGGTCGCCATCTAGTGGCAGTCGAGTAAGCTCCCATGAAAGTAGGATAATTTCATCAACTAACACGGCGAAGTTCGATAAACTCAGGCTCGTGGCCCAAAAATAAATACGGAATGCTTTAAATACCAACAAAGAGCATTATTGGGTACCACAGAGTTAGTCAAAACCGTTAAAATAATAATTAGCTTGGATTTACGAGCTTATTTGGGGATAATAAAAACCTTCCCATTGCATTTGAGGCATTAATCCTACTCTCGCGGCCATGAAAGTGGCTGACTGCAGCGCCACCAGTGGCGATGCACACTCCCAATAGAAAAGTGTGAAATACAAGTTTCACTATGTTGCATGCACGCTTTAACTTCTATTAAATAAAGCTCCCTTTCACTAATTCACCTGATGTGTGAGTTTGCATGACTTGCTTTAACGTATGTCACCTGGTGGCGACATGACTTCAAATATACAGAATACCCACTGCAGCACGGACCTTGGGTGTGTAGTCATTCTGAATGTGGTAAAACCAGATACAGCATTTTCTGCATACGTTTGCAATGGGTTCTGGTGGTTGGCGCAATTTGCTGTACACTATCTTGTTTTAGATTTACCAGAGACATATCAGGTCATGTGCGCATCTCCAACCTGTTCAAGCTGTCTACATGCGACTTGCAGTGACGACAACTTGCTCGGTTTGAAGTTCCTCAGATAGGTTAGCTTAGGTTCATACCGAATGCATTTCTTTGCTTAAATTCAATTTCGAATTAGTGGTGTAACGCAACACTGGCGGCCATCTTGAAACATTAGGTGCACTGGACTTAACGACCAGCAAAATCGACACCCGCCAGCTTCCGTCAAGCGACCAAAAAGCAGACCAGGCCGCGCTAGGCGACAAACTGAAGCAGAAAATTGTCCCCATTGTCCCGCCAGGGGTCGCTGCGCGCGTCACCCCTGGCGAACGACCGGAGCGAAATCCAACATTTTTTTGCCAACAGGTGTTTGGAATTCGTTCACACATGACCAGTGGGTGCCCACCCCCGGCTGGCATTGGCGAAAAAACAACAAATGGCGCTTCCTTTTATAGTCCAACTTTTTTGACGTTTCAGGAGGAAATATTTACAGTCGATTATGAGTTCTTTTTTGTTCTCCGTGGAGAAAAGAGGTGAAGCAAACCGAGTGTGGGTGGTCAAGCGGCTACTTAGGTAGTTTCGAGGGGTCATAAAAGCAGGCGTTCGATTCCCACCTAGGCCCGGGTGTCAACTTGTGCTTTATGGCTTATTATCGCGTCCATTATTGTGTTACCTGCAGGGGAGGGTGGGCTAATAATGGGCCCCAGTTTTGCGCAGTGGCGCCACCCTCCGGCTGCAAACGGCAACAGATACAGCACACCAAACTCGATGATAGTACTTTTTTTTTGCAAAATATCGAACGAAAACGAACTTCAGATGTGTGTCAAAACAAAGCGCGATAATCCGTTAAGAAGCAGACAGCTACATCTGCATAATTTAACGCTGATGGCAAATATTGGCGCAAATTTCAAAACAAGCATCGAAAAAGCTGGTGAAACTGGTCGATCTGTGTTGATTTATGCATGGCTTATGCTAATTTGGCGGAGATCTATTCTCCATATACTGGCACTACCCCATACACATGATGCTACAATTGTATCATGTGCGACACAGTATGTGCCATTACGTTTGGTTGGGTATATTTGTTTTTTGGAATTAATACCTGCCCATGTAGATGGCGTTCGATCTACATTAAAAACATGGTGCAATTCAAATAATAGCGCCCAAACTGCGAAAACGAGGGATTAAACCAGTCACAGAAGGCAGCACCATATCGCCTTTTCTTTTGCACTCGAGATAAGAGCGGTTTAGCAGAAAATAAAAGCCAGGGATGGCGTGCATTTATGGCACGTTAGAGGGTGTTGCAGAGCTGCCTAATTTGCATACGAGTCCCGAATTATGAACAGAAAGAGTGAGGTTTCGTAAGCGGCGAAAAGTGAATGATTGTTGGAAATAAAAATTCGCTCTTCTGCAAATTGCTACAAACATTAGATGATTGCTCATTGCGCTACAGAGTGGGGGTAGAGGGCTCAGGGTACGCGATGTGGGGGTGCGGCGAAGGATGAAATGTGGAAACGGTGAGCAAGGGAGAAAATACAAACCTATCATTATACGAGTACGCACGTGTAATAAACGCAACGTTATGTACAGAGAAAACAAAAAATGGGTTATGAAGAGAAAACAAAAAATGGGTTATGAAGAGAAAAACATTTGTCTGTCAAGGAATTTCTTCGGCCTTGCAATCCTTTGTTTTTGTTTCGGTTGCTTAACCTGTAGCCAACAATCACACGCAATATTAATTTCTCAGTTGACCAGCTGGCAATCACTGTGAGCCTACAAGTCGTTAGGAGAAGCCCACTTTCAAAAAAGCTAAATCATTTTAAGCTGATGATGCTCGGTATAAGCCTGCATCTGCGTAAGAAGTAATGTCTAATCAGAGGTTTTTGGAAACAAACAAACAACTCTACAATAAGTGGTCCACTGGGATGGTTAACTTCCGGTTTATGAAAATGTGACTCATCGCAGCGTCATCCCCACAGATCGCCAGCGTGTCAACTACAAAAACGCTAGATTCAATTAGAAAAAAGCCACACATTGATAATTGGCAGTTACCTGGTGAACATTTGGTCCATTCCCACCACTCCACATATTTTTATTTCATTTCAAAGTTACTTTCGCGATGCTCTTTCCCGAAACGGGCAATGCAGCAGCCTTCGATGATCGTCACCCGCGCCACCTGGCGGCTGCATCGCACATTTCGGGAAAGAGCGTTGCTGAAATTAACACGTGGAATTTGAAATGAATTCCAACTGCCAATACCAGAAACGGACCAAATGTTTACCAGGTCAGTGCCAAGTAAGCAATTCGTACCTTCTTTTTTAATCGTGCATTTTGTAGTTGGCACGTTGGCGATAGGCTGACACCACGGATGGCGTTGCAAAACGTCACTTCTCCACTGGGCATGCGATCAGGTAGAAATCGCAGCCCGCAGATGGGCACCCTTCGCGCATTGGCCCGTTTCAGAGGCCTGGTGACAGCGTGGCAAGCACGTCCCCATGCAGTCATACGGCGACAGCAAGATACATGACAGTCGTTGACAAATTAAGTGCCAATGATTTCGGGGGAAACGAGTCCCTGTTTATCAGGAATTGGCAGAAAAAAAATGTGGAAGAAAAAAAAAACGCGTCAAATTAGACCACAAACAAGGCATTCGCTGGTGAAAAGGCGCACCAAAAGAAAGATTTACAAGAAATACGAGCGCCAGGGGACGTGCGTTTCGAAAAATCTCCATTCCAGCGCTGATGGGGAGTCATAATGAGTGGGTGCGCGTCAGAAAGCGAAGAAAAGCATAACTGGCGTAGTGCATAAAGCAGGCCCCGCCCCCCGTTCAAAATGGCTTTTATATAAATGGGTGTGTAATCTAGTGTCGTTGAGAAAAGGAGCATTTAATAGGCGAGTGTTATTTTATGTGCGACTGACGACTGAGGCCCAGAAAGCGAAGAGAGAAAAACGAGAGTTAAAAACTTGGGGGTAAAAGTATGGATCGGGTTGGGGGTGGGGCTGCTCCGGGGACGGGCTTCTTCTATGGATTCGAGAAAAATCAATGCTTTCTAAATAGGTTGTAACTTAAGCAATATGCAGATGAGCTACATTTTCCTTTAAAGCCACTTGTCTATAATGGGCACGTAATCGACGTTACAGTTAAATCTCGTGCCCAAAAAACTCCCAAGAAAAAGGAGAGAGAAAAAATGGCGGACCGAGGAAAATAATAATAAAAATTAAGAGGCGATGGACCCGGGACGTCATCCCCGAAATAATAATTAGAATGTCACCACCGAAGGCAATTAGCGGGCGACAGTTGCAATTAATTACGCGCGACGCACTGAGCTAATTCTAAGCATCCATTTTGGGTTTCATGGCCAAGGTTTTGAATCGCACAGACCACGAGTGAGGACTTGAAGTTTCAAGAATCTCCGCAAATTAGGTCCAACGTGACTTTCACATCGAACGGTTTCAAACGTTGCAATAAAAATTCATAAAACTTGTGACCAACTAATGCAGAGACTAATGCAACTAATCCACATACTGCAGATGAAATTTTCAACTTCCTTGATTTCCCCCTGACCTTTTCCAGTGTGCAAAGCTAATTTTCCTAACAAAGCGGACCAATGCAAGAATGAGAAAAAATGAAAAAAAAAGAAATGATAAGGAATAGCAAATCATTCATAATTTCATTTAAATATTAATCTTCTTGCATTTGCAGTAATCGCAGAAGATTTCAAGTTATAGAAATGTGGAATTCTCCATATAAATAAAATGAATACAGTGCTGACTATATCCCCTGAAGTGTGAGGCCCCTAACCGACGTGTTAACTAATAACTAGTTATATGAAAGTACATGAAATATTGATACGTTGAACTCCCCTGATGTATTCCGAGACTCCATACCTTTCCAATTTCACTGACAATTCCTGGTTTTCCAGGTCAGGGTGATCACTGTAATTATGGTTGAACTGTTCCAACCACTACCTTAAATGTCTTAATTGAATGTCTTAATAAATTTCAATTCTTGAATATTTAAAAAAAAATCTCGAAGAATCCACCAAAGACTCTTATAGAGTACAACTACATGATGTAGGCTATAACTGTTCAATTTCAAGTATTTTGAATATTACCACCCCTAGTACAACGCACTTCACGAGGAACCAATCCAAAGTGTGGGTAACCACCATCATAAATAACTAACCATCATTCGACCACACTAGGAATCAACCCTGGCGCAATTGCCCTGTCACAAAAGTTGGTAGAACCAATTAAGATGCAACCACATCGTCAAGGAACCAATTTAGATGTAATCACCTTGTCAAAACCCCTCAAAATGCCATCCCATTTCATGGGATCAATGCATGGGGTCAACACCTATCTCCAGCTGACATCCATTCTGTCACCAGGCCATCCTGATGCAGGCAATGTCTTAGAACCATGGATCACATGATCACTGAAAAGCAAGTTATTTTCCCAAACTAGCTCTGATTTCATTTCCCCAGAACGCCGGGGTCCCTCACGTGGGCCCTGAACGTGCAATAACACGCGTCACATTTTAATGCATTCTTTTCAACTTGACTCGGCATGGAGCGGAGCTGAGCACTTGAAAAACTGCTATTGTCTTAAGTGAGTTCTGACAAGGCGATTCGCCAGCCTGCCAAACAAATGCTATTTTTCGCCGATCTGATCAAACAAGACGAGCTTGTTTGCGAACAACCTTAAAACAAGTAAATCAAATTAACAATTCATTAAAGCCTGCTGACGCAAATTCCGAGTGCAATAAGTAAATAACATGCATTCGCGAAAATATTCGCCTGTCAACTCGAAGATGGAAACAGAAGGGTGGTGAAATTGCTGCAACTTGGTAATCCAGTGACCTTGCCAGCGGTTGGAGCGTTAAAGTTTTAATTGGGAAATTTCGGAACAAAGTTAGCACGGAGGAGGCAATTGCGTTATAAAGTGCTTTAAAGTGTATTCAATTGTGCACGAGACAACAAAATGGGACCAACTGGATTGAGTTTTGTTTAAAAGGCACTTGGAAAGTAGAGCCTAAAATAATATAGTGTTTGTGATTTCACACATCTTTACACCCCTTGAAATCATCTCGTATGTTCTGAAATTCATTTGTACTAACCAAAGTAACATTTCTTGAGTCGTTCTTGCACATCACCATTATTTTTGTGATATACATGTGCTATGGAGTTACAAGGAAAACGTTTGGAAAAAGGTTTTTGTAATTAAAAAATCCATGTATTTGGATCACAGGGAGTATCAGCAGGGGGCACTGCAATCGCTAATAACGAAAATTTTACATACATGCAGGAAAACCCTAAAGATTCATTTTGTCCACAGTCAGCACCTGAAATGCCATGTGGTGGGTGGGTAGATTTACCCAAGTACAAAAATGGTATAGCAGATGAGAAATGAAAAGTGAGTAATATAAAATGTGCAGGAAAGTCACAGCAAACAAAACAGATAAATAAAGTAAAATAAAATTAAGTCAACAATGTAAAGCTCAATTGCAGTAAAAAAGGAAGGGAAATAAGAGCAAAGCGAAGTACAGAACATGAAGGGAAACAATAAATATGCAAAATTCACCAGGCACTCATATCGCCAATTGGATGATTTGGATGATTTTCAAACCTTAAATATTTTTCTAGTGTTTAAATCTTTTTTGAATTCAATTTTTTAAAAATGCGCTTAACTGTGATTGGTGAATTGTTATCAACAATCATGATAAAGTGCATCAGAAAACACATTGAGCTTTTTCCCTACGCCGCCACTATATTCAATTCAAGTGCTTGCAGCGCCGCCTGCTGGCATGTGAACCAACACACGAAGTAACAACTTGTGAATTCTACCATTTTTTTTAAAATTTTATCCTTGTAGCAAGTTCGTTTTTAAATTATTTTAGGCGTGATAAAGGGCTGCTCGTTATGATCACCCTGTATAACACCAAATTCGGTCGCCACATAATTGCCATCTGCCCTACCCTAGCGGCGCCACTGGTAAATAGCGCCCCACAACGGCCACTAATTGAATTACGAAATTCACAATAGAAAGCCTTAAATAGGATGTCTTATCATTAAGCGTTTTTTTGGCAGGGATTTTTTGTCACACAGTGGCCCCGTATAATCCCCTCTCCCCCCTGCCTGCAGCGCCCTCTTTTATGCCCTCTTTTGCATATTCTGGGACGCCCCCCTCCCCTCTCCCCATTTTTTGCCCTTTTTTGTTCTCCCCATTACTTAACTGTAGTCTATTCCCATCTGATTATCGATCGCTTTTAATTTCATCTTTTTTCTACCCCTCCATTTGCATCCTCTCCCTGTTATTTTTAACCCCCACCCCCTCATCCACCAATATGCAAATTTCCATTCAAAATTTGTTTACCGTCAACAGAGAGGAGCGAAGGGAGCGAAGGCGCAAACAATCGCAAATTCAGACAGGAAAACGGGGAACCACTAGACTAATTTCGAGGGGGGGTAGAAGGGCACGAGAGAAAAAAAACAACCGAGGGGGGGTAGAGATGGATATAATATTAATATTGATGGGATGGGTGATAATCATAGTCATCAGAATATCTGAAAGGCACGGCGAAAAAAAAACGACGAAGACAACAACACGAAAATGAATTAAGACAAGAAAAAGCAAAATGGCGGTGCACCCATTTTAAGACAAATTTAAGCTAAACTGAAGCTTTTAACTAGTTTACATGCAGCCTTTAAATGCATGCAATCTTGAATCTCATTTTAATCTCATAATTTTCACAATCTCACATTGAAGAATTTTAACTAGTGGCGCTGCTCAGGCTGCGCCACCAGATGTCAGATTGTGTCACTTTCGGCAAGTGATGTAAACTCACGTGTCTTGGTCTAGGTTAGCAGTTATTAAACGCCACATTCCCATAAAGATGCAAGCAGATCACAATTTAGTAGGGATTAGCACAGTGGACAATGTCTATACCTATCATTTCTAAACAACTTGACCACCAGATGGCGTTCGTGTTCATCAAATTCGCTCGCATGCAGCTTACATGCAGCTTTTAAATACATTGAATATTGAATCTCATTTCAATCTCGTAATTCCCACAATCTCGTATAACTGAAAAATTCTAACTGCTTGCACTGCTCCGACTGCGCCTCCATGTGACAGATTTCGTCACTTTTGCAAGTGATGTAAACGCACATCTCACTGTCTCGGTTTAGATGACCACTGCCCAAAAGTCATTAAGTGCCAAGATTCCCACCAACTGAATAGGCCTAGGGTGCAACCCGGTCACAATTTTGCAGGCTTCAAGGCAGGCAATGTCTACATCTATCAGTTGTAAACAACTTGACCCCCAGATGGCGCTGGTGCCCATCAAATTGCGACTAGTTCTCGAAGCAAATATCGCGACCCTGGCGATTGCAGGTGGCGCTAGCTGCCACGAAAAGCCTGGAAATTGATTTCCAGGGGGCGCGCATGCGCGCTGCGCTTGTTTACCCGCCCAGACATCAGACAAACAACAACAACAATAACAACAACAAATGGCTTGTTGACCAGTGCCAGCGCTGTTGGGGCGCCACCCAGGAGGCGACTGATTATTTATTTAGGATATTATTTCGCCATTGCCCGGCCTCCCCGCCAGAGGGCGCCAGCGAGAAGATATTTGGGGATTGTTTATTCTCTTGTTTACAAAAGACAGTGCAGGGCCCCAGCGCGCCTGCGCCCTGCCTCACCCCGCACATCCCCCCCAGTCTCGTTTTTCTTCCAATATCAATCCCCTTTTTCTCCCCCCAACTACTAATAATGAACACTTTGTTTATAATCTTGTTTACCCAACTTGAGAGCTCAGTGTTGTGTCAGAAAAACAAATGACGTCATCGGCGCAGCGAGCATGCTTTTAAGCGAACAAGAAAATAAACAAGCTTGGAGGCCAAACAACAAGAACAACAAGAATCGCACCCAAGACGCATTTCAGGGATAGAACAACAGAAAAACAGCGATCAAAAGGGAACGGCGCAGAGGCAGAGGGCGCCACTGGGCTCAATTAAATCATCGCTGCAATGTGAGGAAAGCAGTTGGTTAGGATTTAAGGCCATCATAAAGCCTACATGCACGACATTAAAAAAGAATCGGTTAGCCTAAACCATCGTTGTGTACCGATTATAAGCGCTAAGTGTAGCATTCGCAAATTAGGTTGTTGTTAAACGAGTTTGCTCGCTTATAGAAGTTTGCATTATTTATTCCAGCACCGAAGGTGCGAAAGCTTCGAGGCTCTCAAGTTAAACATGCATGCGATGGCAAAAGCCTATTTAGAGGTCAACTTGCACGAAATTGTTTACTCCGAAAGTTCATGTTTGCGACGCCACCTACCGATGCAACGCAGATACCTCAGGGTTTGGGTTACTATGTCATGATGCATAAGTTATTACAACTATTCAAAAAGCCTCACGTCACCATGTCATTTGCCATGTCATACCACACGGTATGTACTTGGGTAAGTTACTCCATCACCACATGGCATCTCAGGTGCTGACTGTAGATGTACATGTATGCAATGGTATAAATTGAATTGAATGAACTGCTGCAATATTATGGCAAAGAGTTTTGGGAGTTTGGGATGACTCCTGCTGGCGGATATCATGCTAATAAGGATCACCATCAATACCAAACTTAATTCTCAACTGCAAGATTTCCTACAGGGTCAATGTTTTGTCGCTGCGCAACAGCCATGTCAGTCACCTGAAGCAGGTGATCACAAAAAATTGAAATGGACTGTGTTACCACACCCACCCAACAGCCCTGATCTGGCAAAGTTGTAGTATCACATCTTTTTGTGGTAATCAGACTTCCTCGGTGAAACAGAGAATGCCATACCACCAAATGGTTCAAATTGATGGAGATGATGTTAACAGACTGCTGTGTTCCTAAAGGATGTGATTGCTTACAGTAAGCGTATAAACGCTGTAGAATAAAAACCGAATTCACAAAAAGAAGGAAAAGGGGCAATACAGTGATTTCATGCGTCATAGTTGGATCATTGTGGCGAATTTACTAACACTAATGCTGAGTACTGTACAGTGGAATAAGTTAGCTTACCTCGCTACTTGGGCAGTAGGAAAACCATGGGGCGAGACGTGCTGGGCTCATGGATGGGGTGACAAGTGGGACGCTTAGAAGGTGGCGAAATTGAGGGGTGTCCTTTTCATCATTTTGCAGTTGCTCGGGATTGGAAGGATGACATAAGCAAATGACTGATTCCTAAAAAAAATAAGCGATTACGTCCATTAAAGCACTTTTTAATATGTATCCAGTCAATTCATTCAGATATAAAGTGGAATAAAGTTCGTTTATGCTCCAAATAATGGGATAAATGCTCGTTGACTTAAAGGCACAAACTTGAAAAAATTAAAAATGCGTGGTTATCATGTAGCCAGTTTACTTTCTCGCCAGCAGGTGGTGCAGGCGTATCAAAGTCACAATTTTTTTTTAAAAAAATGCGCTCCAATTTTTGTCCTCCCAAATCTTACAGACAGACACGTGCGGCCATCGTTTAATTAAAAAATAATTCCTCGATTGGATAATTTCTCGTCGCTCGACATCTAATGAAGTGCGATTAAACACGCCGGTGCCAAAGCAATAAAGCTGGTGCAGGGTTGTGCAACGCGTTAAAAAATCAATTAGGAAATCCTTCAGAAAGTGACACACGTGCACACGTCACAATTAGGTGAGAATTAAGGGAGGATGGACACCCCGGCAAAAACGGAAACGTCAACAAAATAATTAATAACAATTAAAAGAAGAGCACAGCGAATGCCAAATGCAAGAGTGAGAATGTGGAGCAAACAAGGCACAGGCGCCAAGATGGCGCCCCAATTCAAGATGGCAGCCCCTTTCGGCTTACGTGACGTCAATGAGCTGCCAAAACCCGTCATCTGTTTGAATTAAATGAATTTAGATTGGAAAGACCTGGGCCACAACCAGCAAAAGTTTTCCATTGTGAAATGTGTAGTTTAATATAAAGAATTTTGTTTAAATTTTAATTCCATACGGGCACATTATACTGTATATCAGGAAGTAACTCAAACAAAAATTAATTTAAAAAACTTACACACTTTACCTTAATATACAAAACTCATTCCATCATATTAAAAAAATATACAAAAATTCCATTACAATGGAATACTTTTTGCAGGACCTGGACTTTCTAATAAATATTATCATTATTATTATTATATTTTACTTCTCAATATTATTTGCTGCAACTTTCCTGCAAATTCTGTATATGTTATTTTACTCTAAATTTTCAATCTCCCTTACTTTCTGCACGTAGCATATTTGTACTTGGGTAAACCTACTTCCCCCCACCACATGGCATCTCAGATGCTGATTGTGGGTGTATTAAGTTGAATTGAACATTTTGGTAAAACATAGTTTTAGCACTTCCAGTAACCCAAACACACGAGAGGAAGTTTTTAAAATCAAGTTTTGTAAGGGTGTAGGAAGAATATAATCACCCTGTATCATTCATTCAGTACCAAAAAATATTATTTGGATGAAATCATGCGACATCAGTTATTGACTGTCCCCCATATCCCTTTCATATTAATGGACTCGATGACGTCAGTACGTGGAGATCTGAAAGGGAATTAGATTGATGATGTCGGCATTATGACAGCGGATGGAGGGCAGTTATGACGCCAGGTGTAAAAAACCGCATCAAATCAGCGTCCAGAGTGGTCAGTCCGTACGTAACAGAGGGCGCCACTGGGGTGGCAGCCTGGCAAGATGGCGCCCGAATTCAAAATGGCGTCCCAATCTCTTCCCTAATGATCGGTTACACCGGCATAATCTGGCATTTTGTCACAAATAGTAGATTATAATTCGATTCCACTCGCCCTTTTTTCATTTCGTCAAAATCGATAAAAACTGGCTTGGAAGCGTTTAAACATCGTCATGTTTGTCTAATGGCAGCAGCGCCGCTCTACGCGTCTAGACGCCATGGAAGACCCAATTGACTGAGCGCCATTTCCCCCTTCGAATAAATATTCCCGTTCCGCCATTAAGATCTTGACCCCGGGCCACACTGGGCTATTTGTTATTGCGCGAGTCTGGTCAAGTTGGACTGGTCAGTTGCCGCACAAAGGACAAAGGACCAAGGACCAAAGCGCCACCTGCGCCCCTGAAAAACATGTAAACTAATTCAGCGTACAATGACCCACTGTGGGACACCACATTGCATGAGTTACTGTAATCTTTACCCAAGTTAGGGGCCCAAATAGATGTAACTCAAAGGGCCTGAAAACGTACAAACTTTGAAAATTCCAAAAGCTTCACACGAAACCCAATGAAGACTACAGCCTCAGTATGTTAAGAAATTCTAGGACCACAATGGTTTTTCGCATTTTAGAAATGCAGTATTCCTGCAGGATGGCCCAAATCAGTTTTTTGGAATGGTCATTATTTTGAATGGTCACCAAGAAGCCCAGATTGAAACTCCACAGAAAACGTGGGGTGTCCTTGCAACAGCAGTTTTATGCAACGAACGAACAATTTGATGATGTTTATGAACTCTACAATGCAATCGTGGATGCATGGAACTAAATCAGCCCAGAATTATGGAACAAACGTGTCCATTTGGGTTTTTAAGCGAATAAACTTGCATCATTGTTTATTGATCGCTTGCTACATGTGCATTTTGATAGTGGTCTTATATTTTCTTAACAGTTGAAATTCGTTTTTGGTGCATTTTGATAGTGGTCTTATATTTTCTTAACAGTTGAAATTCGTTTTTGGTGCATTTGTGATTTCTATTTCAAGAAAATAAGCAACTACAATACGTGTGTATTATGACAAGTCAATGTTTTCTAATGTTTGGTAATGATGGACGAACCCTGCCTTTTACACTGTAGATTGCGAATAGCAATGGTGGTCCTATAATTTCTTACCATACTGTATACATGTATGTGTCAGTTTGTTTTACATAGGAATACGCCTACATATGCTGCCATGTAACATTTATAGGTGAATTTTTCTTTAAAATGATGATGAATATATAAAGCAAACCCTTAATAAACATTATTTCGTCATACACACTACATATATATTCTCGTGCAGCAGACAAGCATGGCAAATCGACAACAATACCGATAGGGGGCAGGACGAAAAGTCCACTCTCAACATGACAGACATTGCAGTGTTGTCAAGCAAATTTGAATAATCTCGAGCAATTTCGAGTAACGGACCTGTGACGTAGTTGCTCCTTTGTGACGACTGGAAGGGGTCCAAACGCATCCCATCAGCCCCACATTCGGGGAGAAAAAACGCAATTTCAATGAAAAATTTGCGTTCAGGCAGGTGCAAAGGGGGTTATGTGGCCAAGGTGGGGTTAATCTGAATCGGTCCTATTTCCCGGCGCCCTTCAATCACTCCATGGGAAACTGGATGCGGGGCAAAAAGTGACCCACAAAAAAGGCCCTTTCATTTCTTCTGCTTTAGCTAGTTTATACCCAATTTCAGTGGGCCGCAACACTTTTACCCCCTTTTTGGCCAGATTTCCAGTTCTTACCCCACCCTTATGCAACTTCCTACACGCAGCTAACCCCATTTTGGGATAATCTCGTCCCCCTCTTTTTTCCGCGCTCCACCACTCTCCAACCACCATTGAGCCCCTGCTTGAATTTCATGGCATAGAAAAGCCCTAACGCATAAACCGGTGAATTATGGGACCCGGGTTAACCCCGTACCTACGGAGGCCAGCGCCATATGTTGTGAAAACACTTGCTTCGTCCCTCATTTGCAGGCGCCCACTGAACCACTGACCACATTTTGGGAAAAAATCCCACTTCCCCCATGCATTAGTTCGGCCCCATTTTCAAATTTGCCCACAATTTCAACCTCTTTTTTTTTTGCCTGCCCCCTCCGCTTTTGGGGCACCCTCCCCATGTTGTGTCCCACCGTGGGATAATGTTGATAAAAGTCGAGTCGCGCACCCCAAAAAAGCAACCCCAAAAAAAGCAAAACGCATTTTCGGACCCAAAAACATGTTATGGTGCAACTCGATTCCACGGAGGCTCCCAAGGACGAAACATGGCCGCCATATGCCGACGGACTGGCCACATTGCACAAATTTGTTTATCACGCTTTGAAAACAAAAATAAAAGTTTCAAGATTGGCCATGAAGATGCTGGCCTGTCATGCACAATGTCACCATGGAAGGAATATTCCGACCTAATCATTGCACATGTACATTTATGTTTTTATAAAGTGTTCAACATGATGTAACATCATCTATATTGTTTGCTGCAACTTGTACTTTATTTTCGTTTCATCGTTCCTTGTTATTGTATCATTTGTACTTGGATGCATCTACCCCCAGTCCCCACCACAAAGCATGTGCACCTCAGGGGCTAACTTGCATGAGTGTTTGAATTGAATGTAACATTATTTCCTGGTTAACTTAGCATTATGCATTGTACATCAACGAAAATATAGAAGGTATGAAAATTGTCATTTTACTAAAATTGCGAAATATATAACCACATTGATGCTTCATAGCATCCTACTTTTGAAAAAAATCTGCAAGCCACTGATGTTAGCCAGTTACATACAGGGTGTACATTTCGTGTTGAAATACACTTTTTTTAAAAAATGCACACTACATGCAAGTGTTCATTTTCGCGTTACAAATCGTCTAACGAACATTTAATAAACGCTCCCACCCTAAATTAAATAATGTGCTAAGTTGCATAAACTAAATGCTATGTAGCCACGTCCTAAAACTTCGACTCTGTGATCAATTAAATCACGCGCGCCCTGCACGTCTAAATTAACCAATCTTATTTTGCGGGCCAATAAATTCAGCAACAAAACTCGTTTCGATACAGTTGCATCTGTCGACGTCTTTATAAATTTAGTTATTTGTTCGTCTATCTCGGTCGCTCATCTGGCAAAACATTGGCGATAAAGATAATGGTCTACAGGCTGAGCCAAATCGTCCAATTTTAGAACGAGCCACCGAGTCAAAATGGTTGGACTGGCTCAGTGGCTGCAAAACTACAATAAAAATCTGATTTGAATTCCGGTGAAAAAGCAACCTCAAAATAGGGAAAAGAGGCTCATCTGCGCCAAGCAATTGGCATAAAGGCGGCCATTAAAGTCGGGGCTCAAAACTTAAAAACGGGCCAGCAAGTTGGGAAGAACCAATAAAAGAGCTTGCCTCTTGATCCCCTATTATTAGAACGACATAATAGAGGTGTGCATCCGGGTGGGGTTCGATGATGAGGATCAGCGCTGATTGTTCCAAAAGTAATCATACCATTAAACCCAATCGACAATTTTTGCAATCCAATAAACCCAGAAAGCGAGCAACTCAGCATATCTAATAATAATAAAACAGTACCGGGGATAAATACTGTAGGGGGTGGCTGCGTTTAGGGACCACCTTTTACCCCCCAAATTGCCCAATTGGATGACGTTTTGCCGTCTTATAGGTGAGGCAAGCGCAGGGTGCAAATAGACCATGTTTATCAGCATAGATGTTGTCTGGGGAGGGGGTTGTGATACTGGGCACAGGTGCAAACCGAAATTTGAACATTTAGGGGTACATGAAGTTTCTGACACAAATTTAATCTGATGCACGGAAAAGCTTTTAATGCGTTCTGCTATCATCTCTATATCGATGGTTTTCTGCGCAGATATTGTAAGTCCAGTTTTTTTATTTTTTGCAAAAATGATGGACCCGCATGTATAGGCGGAGGGTTAAATCGGTAGGGTAGGGGTAAGCTGAGCGCGTGGCTAATGCACGTGGAGCGCGGTTGAATGGGGCACGTGCCCAAAGGGTTGTGGGGCTGAAAGGGGTTTCCAGGGCGAAAGGGTTGCGCGGAAAAAAGAGTTAAAAAGCGAAAGGGGTAAAGCGTGAGATATGGAGGGGATAAAGGAGGATTAGGGTTAACCGAGAGATAAAGGTGAAAAGACCACCAGCGACTCGCCCCCTAACCTCCGCCTCAAGGTCAAGTGAAGGCGCTTCTTCCGGGAGCAAGACGCGCGCGGGGTCAGAGGTTAACAAGGGGTACTCCATCCACCGCGAACCCAAAGGGGTAACGCTCCGTCGCCCCCGGGTGCACAACCCGCGCTCGAGTATCGCAGGTAGGTCCGTGCAGTTGATGGGGAAGAATAGGACACGTGTGAAAGACCTTTGCTCAGCCGAGCACGAGCCGATTCTCAAGCACTACCTACATGTATCAACATTGTTCAATTTTGCCCAGTAATCAGCTCACACATTTTGGAAATATTCAACAAATTTTGCTTACACTTTGCCTGGCTGCTACTGTGTGTTGGCTACAAAATGTTCATTTCGAATTTCCCTGACTTTTCCCCGACTAAATCCCAAAATTCCCTGACCAAAACATTCTCGTTAATAAAACTTACGTCATAATGAAATGTAGAGTTTGAAGAGGAAAGCACACTCATCCTAGCTTAGTAAGCTTGGATGTGGGTGGATGGAGATGGAACTGCTGGAAGACAGTGCTGGGATAGCATTTTGCGTTGACACAAGAACATATTTCCCTGACCCTGATAAATGTTCAATCAATCAATTGAAAGATGTTCATACTATAGAAATCGATGGTGAAGTTTTCAACTGCAATGTTTTTAACCATGTATTCTTAATGTTAATACGTGTACCACGTGATGGGATAGCATTTTGCGTTGACACAGAAAAATTTTCCTGACCCACTTTTTCCCCTGACCTGTGGCCACCCTGATAAATGTTCAAGGAATCAATTGAAAGATGTCCATACTATAGAAATCGATGGTGAAGTTTTCAACTGCAATGTTTTTAACCATGTATTCTTAATGCTAGTACATGTACCACGTGATTTAAATTATGGACATCTCGTTTGCATTCTCAGAAAAAATGACAAATTGTTGAAAAAACGCACGCACATGTAGTACATGTACATGTGGACATAAATGATGCGAGTTCCCACCCCCTCGAAACTGGATGTCGTTTGTGCACGGCCCCCAAACTGCACTTCCAGAACACAAATCTGATTTTCAGACAAGACATTCCACCCGACATAACTTCCCAGGAAGCAAACGTGAAATCGAGCCGCATTTTCATCCGCTTATACACCCAGCATTTATAAATCCCCATCACCATTACTCGGGAAACTTTTTCCAAATTACAGTCCTGCACTGGCGCAGTTACGCGTGTATCCATCCGCCTCCTCGGGTTCGATGAGGGGGCGGGGGGTGGGGGGTTAAGATTTTAATCCTATTTTATTTGCATAGATTTGTCCTCCCTCCGTATACTTAGTGGAAGAAACACGCAGCCATTGGAGCATTCATAACAAAAAAATATAAAAGTCAAATGGAAAAATCCATGTCGCCAATTGTCTGTGCTGCGACCCGGGCCAAGAGTCCCGCCACCCCCACCCCCCTAATCCCACCCCCTGAAATATTACCTCCATTCCCGAATGCATTATACATTCGCCGGTGCTCCCAATCTCCGATAAATTGGAATAAAACAATCATTTGACTAAATAGCTGAAAAAATTACCCCTCTAAATACTTAATCTAGTGGGGGGTGGAACATTCCAACAATTACCCCCACTTTCGGCGGCCAATAATCGAAACGCAGGCGCTCGGGGTGGCGGGGTTATAGCGAAATAAGTCCCGAATTTGGGATATCAAAGGGTGAGGCCATTTAATCCGTCGTTAGCCAAACCCCCACCCACGCAGCCCCCGCTTTTTCTGCCCCACCAACACAACATTAAGTCACAGGCACGAAAAAAGTGTGTGGGGGTTGGCTCCCCGTGAAAAAAAAACTGCTATATATAACGAAGCGCGCATAAAAACCCCTCTCGGATTCGCTTGGTTAAATCTAATGGACCCTTTTCGTCCAAAAATGCACAAACGAAACGCTTGATTAGGCAAAAGAGGGGATAATAAAACGATTCGATGCCATTTACCCCACCCTCTCCTTCCTTTTTTACATCTACTTTTGGCTGTATACATAAACCCACCCCCAGCCGCCATTCCAGGGCCTGGATACGACAAATCTTTTAATGTCTTACGTGTGCGGTGCGGGGCGGGCTCATTGCTTGATGAAAAAAAAAACACCGAAAATTTGAAAACTTTCGATTTTGCCTGCGAAACAGTAATGACCTCAACGACAGTCCATGCGCGCTTCGCTGATTACGCAATCAGTTCGATAATTTAAAATTTATAAGATTACGGTGAATTATTTCGGTGAAAAGCATTAGTAAGATGCGTACAAATAACAAAGGATATCAATTACACATCTTAATTTGTAACAGTGTACAAATGCCTAAGAGCAAATTCGCCTTAACGGCGGCAATCACGCACAGCACCCGTGTCATCGGTGATTGCCCACTTTAAGGGGCAGCGAAAACCTGTTAGTTCAGGTCAGGCAACATTTCAGTAGGTGCCCTGATGTGCAAAGGAATTTGTGACATTTATAGTCGTCCCAGCAAAAGAACGAAAAAATGGCGTCGTTCAGACCAATAGGATGCAATTTCCTGTTTGCGATTAGTCCATCCTGCAATATAATATCGAGCATGGCAGCTATATTCCTATTACCACTGAAACTCCTGAAACTGTACGTCGATAAGCCGAATCTTTTTGATTAGCTGTAAAAATGTTCGTTCTTTTGGCGAGACGACTATAGTTGCTAATGTAAAGATATTACGTTTTGAATTCAAGAGACCGAGACAACTTTTTTTTCAAGATTTTGAATATTTTACAGGTTACATGTTGTTACATGTTAATCACGCGTAACTCCATGTTGACATTTTCATGCTACAAAACGTTTATCGTATAAAGAAAATGCTTGCAAATTGTCTGATATTGCCCTGATCCGATGCAACCAAAACTTACTTTTTAGGCACATTTTTGCGAGAAAAAAATTTCTTTTTCTTTTCTTTTTGTATTTTTGCCACGATAAGCGCCATATCAACTCTCGATTAACTAAATGCTATAAATGCCGCTACACATTGGTGTTTGCTTTGGCTGGCCACCCACTTACATATCGATGCAACGCCAAATTCAAAGCGTCTAATCAATTCAGCCGCGGCCTGCTTCTCACTAATGCTTTGCGGAGCATTTGCTCAATTTCTAACAGTAATTTGAGAATGCAAAACATGAAAATCTGGAGCAAATGCTTTTCACCTTCCCTGCTACACTTAGCACTTAAGCCGGTGCTCATCCCGCTCCTTTTCAGCCGTTCTCCAATAGTAGCCGGGGGGATTTGGGCGCATGCAAATCAGTCGTACACGGGGCTGAAATAAGGTACAAGGGAAAGGAGGGGTTAAGTGGCTGGGATCAATTTTGGGCCACTTTCAGACTAAAACGTCGATTTAGGCCCGGGCTGTGAGGGGACGGACCGAAAAAAACTAAAATAAAGGAGCTTTAAAAAGTGATTGAAAAGCTTTTTAAAACATTATTTCAGGCGGCGCGGGTATATATACGAAATAAATGATTCTTTTGTTTAAGCCCGATCCACCAATGACGAAACAGGGCGAGATCGCGTGACAAATGGGCCCAGCTCCAGAAAGGTACGTGGATTTGTGCGAAAATAAAATGAATTTCTAAGTGACTGTTTATGCTCAATTAAACCGGAGAATGTAAAATAGGTAGGAGGATGAATATGAAAGTGGATGGGAGGGGAAGAACGGAAGGAATGTAATAATACGGGAAACGAGAGGGGATTTGGGGGGTGGGGGTGCGTCTTCGAGGGGGGTCCACTTAATGCGCCCTGCACTTTGCCATAAAAGAGTTAGACCAGGGCTTTCGCTGCAAAATGAAGCTCGCCTAGCTTATAATAACGCAATTAATACCAGTTCGAGTCTGGGTGAGGAAATAAAAAGCGGAAAAAAAAATTCCGAGCCTCGAATTCGGTACGCCAGGGGGCACCATCCTCGAAGCCCATCACAAAGCGGCCCCAGGACATGTACCGGAAGCTCCAAACTTTCTCAGCACTCAAGAAATGCGTATGAGAAGCACCAGTCATGAGGCTGTCCCAATTGATCCCTTTTAAGTATTTCCGGTTTTTTTTTTTTTTTTTTTTATTATGCTTTTCGTGGCTTGTCCTATCCTACCCTAAACTAACTAAAACGTACAATTTCTGATATACCTGATTAACGCCACACCTTTCGGTTACAAAAAGGTGACGTATTTCACGTCATCCCATATATCGCCAGTGCACCAACCACAAAAATAATACCAGATTCAAGAAAAAATGCCCGAATTGCTTAATTGCACTTGCCTGGCAACCATTTTGTCCATTCCCACCCCTCCTCATTTCTATTTCATATGAAAACTCAATTTCGCGACGCTCTTTCCCGAAATGGGCAATGCAACCGCCATTGCGCTTTCAATGACTCACATTAGCTGCGTGGCACATTTCGGGAAAGATGATCGCGAAATAAACGAGTAGAATTTGAAATGGAATCCAAGCTGCGCGTTAATGAAATGGACCAAATGTTTACCAGGCAAGTTCCAATAAGCAATTTTTACCTGCTTTTAATCAAACATTTTTGTAGTTGGTGCATTTGCGATAGGCCGACACCGTGGATAGTGTAGCAATACATGACATTGACGTCACTTTTCCAGTGGACAAAAATTCAAGCAGGAATGCTGTTAACTCTCAGGCAAGGGGCTTACGAGCCATTAGGAGAAGCCAACTTTCCTCATAGTGTGTTACAGCAGAGCATGTTCCGAAGTGCAGCTTTTTACGCATTCGTAAACTTAACATATTACGACTAACTTCCTCTAAATCGCCAAGTTCGGACATCTTTCCAAGACGACCAACAGGACCCCGAGGGAGTCCCCGTCTGAAGACCTCACTAAATCATTCAATCGGTAGTAGAATTTGGTGTAGCCCAGTAAGTTCCCCTGGTCAAAAAGGTATTTCTGGTGCAAAAGATTGCGCAATATATTGCGCAAACCCTCCACTTTCACTTAGCCCTGGATTCCGGCATCAATTACTCCGATTATCCGCCGATCTGGGCGCAATTCGTTTAATTGAGATGCATGGCGAGATAAGAAGAGATATTTATTGGGCAAGGTGTTGGCTGAGTAACACGAGCAGGGGTGGGTGGGGTGTATTAATTGAAAATGGAGGGGGGGCACCAGCACAGGTGGGCTATCAGCGTAATTGGGGCCCGGATTTGCAGGGGGCGCGATAAGGCCCTGTTTACATGGTGTTTTTAATGAGGTTGGAAGCATCGGGGAGTAGGGGGTGGGCGTAATTAAGGTGTGCTACTCCCCCAATTCCAATTATTTACCCCTAGTGTCATATCACTAAGCTGGTTAATTTGATCAACGTGCGCATTGTTTCACTGCTAATGAACAGTGAAAAATTGAATTAGCGTCACGTGGGCCGCGATTAGCATATTAGAACAGCGCCACCGTGCTGGCAGTGCTTCCCCCCGACTACCCCTTCTCCTCGCAATTCCCCATCCATTTTTTCCCCCCAGCTATCATGTCTCATTGCAGGTGAAACAGTCATTTGTAACTGTCGTCCTCCCACATTTATTCATTTATTTTTCGGTGACGTCGACGTGTCATCCAGCACCCCCTCCCCCTCCTTGGTCCCTCATCACGTCGCATCTTGAGCAAGGGAAGCTCGTACTCGTACTCAGCGATGCATGCGTCCATGGCGCCTCCCAGCGTGCGCTAAGGCATGCATTGAGGCATGCGCGTGCCAGAATGATGGAGGAAAGCATGGCCCCAAGATCAAAGTTGCAAGAAAAGTTTTCATTAAACATCAAGAACCGAAGGCAATTAAGGATGAAGTTATCATTAAGAAGAAAGAAGTCATTATGAATTTGGAAGTCACTAAGACGTCACGAGTCATTAAGTACTTCAAAGTTTGTCTCATGCCATTTGGGTATATTCATGACATCCATACCATGTCAGCATCCGTCATCATTTCCAGCACATTTGACACTTGGTCATCATGTCACACGAGTCAAATTTTGATGTAATTTTTCTGAACATTTTGTACTTGTTGGACTTGTCATTCCATTCTGTCATTTCGCCATATAATTTTTCCTTCATTTTCATTGTAACATATGTGTACACTTGGACAAACGTACCCTCATCCACCACCATTTGACATCTGGGAGTATGACATTGAACTGATTTTCACTGAATCATTGGCTAACCCCTTCACCCATACTAAGCTTACAAGATGATGACATAATAATGACGTGAACGTCTATGTCAGCATTGCCGTTCTTACAACATCAAATACAATTCCTTCACCTTCATTTTTGATTTTTTCCAATTGATTTAGTCCAATGTTTTACATAACAGCAATGATGACATCACTAATCATCATATGTCATCATTTGGCTAACATATCCTCTCACCCACACGTGAATCTCCCTGCCAGAATTACCATTCTTATAAAATCGAGTAAAATTCCTGCACTTCAACACTGATACAGATTTTACCAAGTTTTATTAGGATTGATGCCCGCGCCGTGATTTCGGTCCATTTGAAATTTTTTTTCTGCAGATTAGAAACAGGTGGAGCAGAGTTGGCCCCGATCCCGTCCCTGCATCAAACTTAATCAAGGCTTTTTTTAATCTGGATGGGTGATGGGGCCCGAGTATCATTCGCCTGCATCAGCTGCCATAAGATGGATGGCAGCGCCCCCTCGCCCATTTCTTAATTACAACCGAGAAATGGCAACATTGACAAATTACATTCCCCACTTAATGACTAATCAAGAAATCTTGCAAGATCAACTCCCCAACCTGTCTGCCCAAACTTCGTCTTCAATTTTCTGATTTCGCATTAACATGCAAAAGACTAATAGTCGCATTTTGGGGGATGCGCACTGACTCGTGTAATTTTTTGACACCCCCTAGCGGGATTTTTTAGGCGGAAAAAGTGCGGGTGATCCCTAGCCGTTCCAATCAACTTCAATCACGTTCGGATTCCACCTTAACCCCCTCCCCCCATTTTTTTTCCGAGTTTTTTTTTATTTTCCCAATTGAAGCGTGTAACGGCGCTTCGGTTAGGGAAAAGTGTAATTGAGCTTCGCTACACTTGTCTATGCTAATAAATGCGGATATGCCGGAGTTAATTTAAATACGAGTGCATTCATCATTACGCGGACCTGGAAGCAGGGTTGGCAATTAGGCGCGCCCCCTTGCGGAGCCCCGAAAAAACCGATTACCCCCAGGCCGAACTCCTAAATAATTAACGGGCTTTTCGCCTTTTTTTCACAACGACAAGATGAAACAACGGAAAAACACGTCGGGCATATCCGATATGGGCATAAAAACTCAATAATGGGAATTAATGGAAGGTGCTGCCTAATCTGATACCGAGAGGAAACGTCATTAATGGCGGCTGAAATTGAGACAAATTTGGGTTTTTTTACCTTGCGAAATGACTCGTTAAAAAGCGTAGCCAAGATGCACATAACATAACAAATAACCTGAACATAAAGTTCAGGATAGTCGAAATGTTTCGCTGCCCCCAAAGTGTACAAAGTGTCATTATTGCACAGGTATGTTTTTCGGTTTTCACATTCCATAACAGTTAGACACGATTCTGAACTCCTATTTTTCAGCGTGTGAGTACAAAAATTTGACAATGACCACACAGGAGTGTCTTTTGCAGAGTACCTACATGTACGTGTATACTAAGCTGCAATTAGAGCTTTGAAAGTCAATAAGATCTACAGATTATGTCAAACGTATGTTTGTTTCAATGAGGGCCTTCAGGTGGTCCTCACCTGACCGAAGCAAAACAGTATTTTAACATTCCTGTTTTAAAAAAATGAGGAAAATCGCTACTTTTTTTTGTGCCACAATAGTATGTAGAATGAATCGTTACAAAAAAAAAATAAGCGATTTTCGACATTTGCTTAATGCAGAAATGTTCAAATACTGTTTTGCATTCCTCGGAGGATGAAGGTGGGGGAAAGACCACCTAAAGAAGTAACATTTATTTTATGTTTTGCCTACAGTAACAGAATGGAGGAAGCTATAGTATAATGTGTAATTTTGTATATTGTTAAGCTTGGTTCATACGTCATGCCGAACTAACTTTTGCATTTCGCCGCACTTGAGACCATTTTTAAATTCTTGTTAACATGTCCATTTTTGTATAACATGTCCACATGTAGTGCAATACTGACTTGAGCATGAAAATAAATAGGAGTTGAAGATAATAATATAAATGTTAATGAACCGGGGCATGCAGACTGGGCTATATCAGTTGAACAATCAGAAAGGCAACTTCGACATCTTCCCTGGTAAGCATAAACATCAAATTTAAACAGTTATGAAGACTACACACGTGTACATTTTAGAGTGAGGAATCCAAAAACTTGTACTCCACACCATGGCATCTATCAAATATCTCGAAGATATTTCCCTAAAAGAATAGTGTAAAATTCCACTGGAGGCTGTAGAAAACTTATACGAATGAATTTACATATAAGTACTGGGACAGATTCACCATATGCCTATCTGCTAAAGAAGAATGCATCTGTAACAAGACTTATTTTGTCAAACTTTTGTAATATGCCATGTGGTCAGGATAGAGATAGGTTAGGGGGTCAAGCATCTTACAATGATGAGAAGTAGTGATCAAGAAGTTGGGAAGATTCGAACAGAACACAACCACCAGTTTTAAAGTTGCAAACGTCGAAAGCCATGCTCGAACTCGTCAAGCCTAACCAACTTTTGTCAATTGCAGGCTTTGTGAAAAACTTAATCGGTATAAATTCATGCGCCCGCCCCACCTTCCATTTTTGCACATTTTCTTGGCGACGCCATAAAAACTTCGCCGCATTTAGCTGACGCCTTACAATTACTTTTGCATATTACGCTAATCACCTCCAATGAAAGCAATCCCGTGATTAACCCCTCCTCCTCCGAGCTTTTTTTAATATTTATGGAGTCTTGCATGGCTAACCTCCGAACATGCCTGCCTTTGGAGACGTTAAAAAAATTTCGTTCTAAGAACTGATTTTGTTCAAAAAAAGGTCATAAAACATCGCATATTTTAAAAGACAACTATAACACGCCAGCATTGGCATCGAAAAAGGAAAACATTGTGCAATTAACCGGGTATTTGAGAGGGAAAAAAATGGCCAGCGAGGCCTTTTCCCAACGTTTAATAGTGGGCGAATCAAAATCGACTTCCTCAAATCACTATCGAAAAAAGCATTTCCGGTGGACCCCTGAATGTAAATAGTGCCGATGTGGGCCACCTCTTGCCCCCTTATCAATCTCCCGTTTTGCTTTTCCTGTAAACAAATAATAACAATCTAACGTGGCCTTTAAGAAATTGAAATGAAAGGAAAAAAAACGCGACAGCATGTGTTTACGTGCAATGTTTTGTACCGCATTTGACATCATATTTTGGGTTAAAAATTGTGCAAAAGTGATGTCATAATGTCCCTAACGTGTGATGTCAAACCGGTAGTATGAAATTACATCAAATTTTTGAGAAGAGGATGGCAATTTATCACGAAAAATGCACGTCAATTGGCAGTGACAAAGGACGATTTGAAGTCGCTCTTCCATGAATAAATTACAACTTCGAAATTTGTTTGACCACGTAGAATGGTTTGATTGTTGTTTCTGAGTTGTTACTTCTTTCAAGACCCATTTGTTTAAAAAGCGTGTCTAAATTGGAAAAAAATCTTAAATTTTCTGCGCAAATTTCCTTGTTAATTAACGTAAATCAATTCATTTTTACAAAAATTAAAATACAATGTCAATATTCAAAACGGATTATGTGAATATTCAAAAATGTCTATATTTGTAAGCATTTTGTAATTTTGTCATACTTATTTACGTTTGCGAAAGATGATATGGAATAAGATGACATATTGCACAAGCGGTGTATTATGTTCCAAGGAGAACAAAAAAAAATTACGTACTTTGTGAGCATGTATCAAAAGAAGTAAATGATTGAAAATGGCATACATTCGGGATGTAATGACGTAACAATCTAAAAATCACTCCAAAGAACGTACTATTTTGGTCCATGTGCTACCTGGGCTGGTTTGAGAATTCGAGTCCAACCATGCACCCCATGCTTATTCCATGCTTATTGTATACTCAAGTCAAGTAAAGGTACTGTTGATATTTTGTGAGTAAAATGCGGGATGACCAGTACTTACACCGATTTAATTCACCACATCTCACAAAGCACACCTTACACACATCAGTATACAAGAAGTACAGTATAACGTACAGAGTGACCAGATGTGGGGATATTCGCACCAGCGCTGTCAGATCCGCACCTTAAACAGGAACGTAAAACAGGTTTACATGGAAGGCTTACTTGGATGGCGCGTGTAAACAGTGACAACCAGCATCGTTTGGCGTCCTGTGAAAACGCAGATAACAGGACAAACATGGTTGATAAGGCCAAGTCATGCACGAGGTGCTGCTCAGGGCCTTGTCCCACGTCGGGTTTTCACCAAAAAAAAGGGGTCCTTCGCCCCGTGCATATTAATCGGCTGGGAAGTGCAAATGACGCAATTTTTCACTTTGACAAACAACAACAACGGTTGATTGATCTGGCGGTCATCTGTTGTATTTCCCCATCATCTTTCATCCCCCCGGGGTCCTCCTCTGGCGGCACAATGCCCTTACCCAGTATGACTCGCAAATTTTCGGCCATCAGCATCGTGTCATCTGGCCTGGAAATGGCTGACCACCCCCTGCATGAATGGGTCAGTGGCAGGAGGGTTCGAGGAATTAGGATCCATACTGGAAATGGAGTGGAAAGAGGATGGAAATCCAACGCCAAAATGAAAACACGAGAAGACCAAACAAGCAAGCCCTACGGGAGGGACGTCGGGGCGGATGACAAATGCAAAACAGACGGCGGCCAATAAACAACATTCGGGGTCAAATTCGTTAGCCTCTCGCTCACACAAGGGCCGGTTCCCCCGGATTTGCTTAATGAATGATTTATGCGCGTACGGCCAGAGTGTCCGGTTACCCCAGCGTCCGAAAACGCATTCTGGACTCGCCACATGACTGACCACTGGGCTTGGGGTGGCCAAAGGAAGTCGCCCCTCCGAGGCTCAGCTGAAACAGATGACAGAATTTCAGGATATGCTGCAAATGTGTCCTGCTCCAAATGTGTGCAAAATATTTGTATTACAACCCTATCTGTCCAGTGACACGTCACAACTGTCCTACCGTAGTGGAACTTCAGGATGTGCTACAAAGCGTGCCCTGCTCAAAATGTGCACTAAATATTCATATTCCAACCCTATCTGTCCAATGACACTTCACAACTGTCATACAGTAGTGCAATTTCAGCATGTACTACAAAATGCGCCCCGCACCAAGTGTGTACAAAATATGATATTCCAACCATACCTTCTAATGACATGGCACAACTGTCCAACAGTAGTGGATTCGAACTTCAGGATGTACTACAAAGCATGCCCTGCTCAAAATGTGCACCAAATATTTATATTCCAACCCTATCTGTCCATTGACACTTCACAATATACAGTAGTGCAATTTCAGAATGTACTACAAAATACGCCCTGCACCAAGTGTACAAAATATGATATTCCAAACATACACGTACCTTCTAACCATAAGTCCTACAGTAGTGAAACTTCAGGATGTACTACAAAATAAGCCCTGCTCCAAGTGCGCATTAAATATTTATATTTCAACCCTACTTGTCTAACGTCACAACTATACGGTTGTACGTGACGAGGGTCCGTCGCAATTTATCCTTTCCGTGCTGATTTACATGTGTTTTTTATTCTTTTTCGTGTTTACCCTAACCCAAACTAGCCTAAAATTTATTTTCTTATGTATTATCAGTGCCCATGGCTGTATTAGCACAATTTTTTCCACATTTCTTTAGATATTATGGTACATTGTTGGTTTAAAAAGGTGAAGCTGTGAAACTGATGAAAAAGCAGAATAGGAAAATGTCCTATGCCTGACGTTGCGTGCACCACGAGCCAAAGTTGACTGGAATGACTAACTCTATTGACCACCAGATGACCACCAGTCAGCGCGTATGACCCTTAAGTCTGATATGTTATTAATAATTAACCGACACTTTCATGCGCATTGAGACGACAGGCCCTTTTCACCTATTATCACTATCATCCGGCAGGGGCATTCATAATTACTCAACGTCCATCAATCTTCGAAAAACCCGCTCAAGTTTTTTTGGGATATTTTTCAACGCCACAACAGGCAGGCCCACCGCAACCTCCCCCAGAAATCTCTTCAATACATGTTGGGCATCTTGTTCGATTCCAATAAATGCAAATAAGTCCCCCGCGCAGACAAACACAACACGGGCTTAGAATGACAAATAACGTTATAATCGTTTTCGTGACAGTGGGCCTCCTGGGACCCGCGCGTGTCTCCCCCTATCCAGCGTTTCTTAATGATTTCCAACACAATGGGTTCGATGCAGGGGGGCCAAAGGGATGCTGGATGAATAAGGGGTTTTATTTGCGCGCGGTGGTGGTCACCATTGAACTTAACCCCTTCGCCTGCAACAATCAGGGGGAATTCCCATCCGAGGGCACCAACTATGCAAATGAGAAGAACCGGAAATGACGCTTGGATTTCTGGCACTTCCGCAACGACTCAGCAGATGTTTCAGTGACGCGACATCTAGCGACATTAGAAGAACATTTTTTAATCCTCTTGGTCGGCATGGTATTAAGTAGATAGAATGTAGATCGACCTTAAACCTCCCATAGGGTAGGCGT
>JAQFYZ010000062.1:0-83261 GCA_034695085.1 Cylindroiulus punctatus
CTATCATCGTTTTTATGTCCTTAACAGATACAGGTTCCAGGATTCCCCAAGACATGGGAAACCAGGAATTGCCAAGCAAGTTTGAAGGGCTTGGTAGTGAGAGAAAATGGATTTATTTTGAAAAAGTAAGAAAATGTACATTGCTTGTAATGCTTGTATTGCTATGTAGCATTGCACAGTGACGTGAATTTGGGGGGATGTGGGTGTTGGATTCCCCCCCCCCCCCCCCCACAAAGGATTGAAGGATCCAAAGATATCAAATTGAAGATCAGATTTCAATGGAAAAAGAACAAAATAACAACATACGTTATAAGAAAATATAGAATAAGAATAAAGAACATATATGATATGTAACCTATATACGTAAATAATCATTCGAAGTGCCTTTGGCGAAGCCGGGCATTCTGTATGTACAGTCAAAAATTCATTGTACATGTGTACTGTACACAAGCACCAAACTTTTGTTTTCAGTTCTTGCAAATATGCACTTGCATCGCAGCTTTTAAAACATTATGTGGGTTAATTAACACACATAAGCTAAATAGATAGATGTATTTAACGAATGTTCATCAACCTGACCTAATCTATTCCACAATAGCTTTATTTACACAGGCCCGTACCAGTGCACGGAAATTGCCCTCAATGAATTTCAAGTGGTTCGCTGGGTGCCCTGTAACTCAGTCATAGTGATTCAGGAAACAACGATCAGGAGGTCATTGTGTGGAGCAGCCGTCTCAACAATGCGACCCTAGGGCCCTATGGCAGCTCCACCTGGCGCATGCACGCGCTCACAATTGGTGGGGACAGACCACACATGGAGAATCAAGTTGTGCATCTGTTCATTTTATGGGGCTTTAAAAGTGCACCTTCTTCGTCCAATGTGCACCAATGGGGGCGCAGAAGAGCTGGCTCGGTGTTTTGAACGGACCAATCAGAGTGGAAGTGGGCAAAAAAAGAAGCGGGGATCTTTCAGTTGATCAGATGAGAGACTTGCACATTGAATCCGAGCTGTAAATCACATGGAGTGAGCTAGCTGGTGGAGGCTGCTGGGATTGGTCCCGAGACTTCACAGATGCGCTGAAGAGCAGGGAGGCGACAACCTCGTGCTTACCATGGGTGCGTGGCAACTTGTGGGGACAAGTGGATGACAACTGGGCGAAATTGGCAGGGCAGGTGGCTTACTCGCAAATAAACGTCTGCGAAACATTCGGACTGCCAGTATTACGCATGCGACGAAAGTGACACCAAAGACTGCTGCCAGAATTTACATCAACATATTTGGACTTCATGACCGGCGCCACCACGGATGCAAATCAGCGGATGGACATCTAGCTCAAACATTTAAGGTAAGATAAAAAAGTTTGTAAAAAATGGGGGTATACATTATGTCCTACTATAAATGTGTACACAATATTTATATTTCCAACCTTCGATATATTTTATGATTGTATCTTATTTACCAATTTTATTTTCTGCTACACTGTAAACCGTAAAAGTACAAATGCAGTTTTTGTGGGGTACAAATGTACATTTGCAGCCCATATATCATATATGAAGTGATTTAAATAGTTGTACCTTAAAGTACAATGTACCCCTAGGACATATGTCAAGGGTACACATGCGATGAACATACATGTATGTACCCATAGGGTGTGTATATAGTTTCAAAACATTTGTACCCTTGAGGTTCAACAATTGTACTTTTTCCGTTTAGAGTGCAATCTCCTGCACATTCAATAGACATTGTAGGTAATTTTACCCTCAATTTCCCTTACTTTCTGCACGTAACATTTTTGTACTTGGGTAAATCTACCGCCTCACAACCACATGGCATCTCAATTGCTAATTTCGTTTTTCACATAACTTAACCTGGCCTAGACTCGGCTAAACTAACTTAAAAAAGTAAGTCATTTCTTTAGCTGCCCAAACGCCATTCACTGCCAGCCTGCGAGTCGTTAGGAGAAGCCCACTTTCTCATAGTGTCTATAGACAGATAGAGCACAGTCAAATACTATTTTGAGCCATTCCGTTTGACTTCAAATAGTTTCTGAAACTCGTTAACCCATTGGAAATTGATAAAATAACTTATTGTAAGCATAAATCATAAAAACACCTAGTATGTTTACATAAAGATTTTGTTCCGTTTATCTGGGTAGGTCATGCCAGTAAACCTGTTTCACCAATCTTGACTTGACAATTCGTGACAATTCAAGGTGAATGAACAGGTTTACATGCAAGACTTAGGTAGATAAACGTAACTGAAAGTCTGTATGCAAACTTCGAGATTCTAGGGTGTCTTTATGGCTGACAGCGAGATGTAGCCTGCATAACTCAGTCAAATGTGGTCTTATTTTGATTTGCTGGGACAAATGAACAAGGGAAATAAGTTGAAATTCTCAAAATTCTTTCCTACCCTCTCTTTATGAGAAGCATTCCTACAAGCACATGTTATGCTAATTATCGTCTAATGATGCCTATCCGCATATGTGCGAAGCCTCTATTGCCTACCAACCAGGCGTTTAATCTATACTTGTATCTCGTGTCATTGGCGTGCAAGCGAATGCGTAATCAAATTTAAGTTGGTAATTGCGAAAATTTTCCACAGGGAATTAATCCTGCAGCCAGATAATTAACAATTGAGCCTGAAACTAGCTTTCCTACAAGATGATAATAAATGAGCGCATTTCCTCGCAGCATCTCTTTCGATATTACATCGTGCATTTGTGATGGGGCTCAAACTCACAACCATAATTGTTTCATTAACGAAATAAGGTGTGCATGAGACGTAACATATGCATGACAAAGTGTTTTAATTACATTTTGGACTCCCTCGATGAAGACCATCAAATATGCAGCGTCGGTATACGAGGGTGTAGTATACAATGGAAATGAGGCTGATGATTCATCTAACGTACTAAGTCAATTTTGAACTGTAAAATAATTAGGATATGAGTATGTAAATTAGCCGCGCGCAATAACATAATTTAGCTTCCGAGAACGTTTATTTCGCTGATGGGCCTGGTACGCTTAATTTAGAAATTAATGACGCCTGGCCGCGAAACTGGTAACAGTTTTATCAAATTACGTACAGTAAGTTTGATTCAAATCTAATAAAACAAATCATTCATCTATAAGCTAAACATGTTCAGTTTCTGTATAATTATAGTACAGAAGTCTAATGCTTACGTGTATCGAATTTTAAGAGGTTTGCAAAAACTTAAGAGATATGAATTGATTAAAATAATACAAAGGCAATGCACATGAACATGACGTGCAAGCAGGTATTAGATGAATGCGATTAATTTGTAAATGTAATTATGTGTATTAATTAAGTGTAATCAATGATCTCAGTGAAGTGTTAATAGTTTTAGTTGCCTTTCATGCACTGGCATAAAACAGCTTCAATCAGATAATCGTTTTATTTATTCTGTATGCCCACTGATTAATGATAAAAGTTAACTCTTAAAATATGCTTCATGGATGTTGCGCTATTAGATTGTACACGTATAATTACTGAATTTTGCAATCTCGATATATTACTTATACTTTATCTATACTTTAGTAAAGTTAAAAATTAAAAAAATACTACGTTATTGCAAAATGATGTAGTATTTTTTAATTCAAAGGTCTTGAGACTTAAAGTAATTATGCTTAAATATACAGAATACTATCAATTTGTTAAACTTCCAACTATTCGTACGTTTGAAGAGGACGTGGGATGCTGATCTCTAAAAACTTTCAACGTGGGCAAGTTCAAAATATTGATGATTCATGTAAAATGATACAGTCACCCAGACTAATTAATGTCAGACGTCAACTCCGACATATTTTTATATCGACATTTTTATATTCGTTAATACCTAATGTTCCAACCAAGTCTATACTTGTCATAAAAATAGATTTTACCGCATGTGATCGTGGGAGATGAGCCAGAAAAACATGATGGTTGTTGAAATCGAGGTCGCCATTTGACAACATGGTATACTTTTAGGGCTTCTACAAACCACTGTAGCAAATTTGCGATTAATTTCGTTATAAATTTCAACAGAAACAGGTCTCTTTCTTCCATAAATTTAATTTTGAGATAATCTTCGCGTTATATGGGAAAATTATTTGTGCATAAAACAAACCCCTCAACGCAGAGTTGAGAATTTGGTTTATTTTTACCATGTGATTCCAGGGAATAGGGAATAAGTACAGCATATCTGAAAAATGAGTATCATCAGAACAGAAATAGCAATCTGTGAGTTTCTTGATGTTCAGTCAGGTATATCCATGACAACAATCATGGCCATCCCATGGGTGCGGATATTAGACGCCTCCTAATTTCGGCATATTCGGGAGCTCTGCGTCTCAGCGGTCATTTTCCAGCAGATTCCAATTTGAAATCTTAAATCCAATTGTGCGAAAATCGCATTTTCGCTGACTTTTTTCAATCGAGGCACGAGCGGCCGCATTTTCAGTATCATAAAATGATTGCGCACAATCAGTTTCCATGCCCCTCACCCCTCCGACCTTTCCCTGCAGTAACTTCAAAGTGGGGACCATTTTATAAAGACAAATATAATGGCCAGCTCTCCCTGCGCCAAGCTTTTGGATTATTGGTTGCATCAGGTGTGCTTGCACTGACCACGTCTTCATCTCCAGCCAAAATAATTGCTCGATAGCGGAATGGATGGCAATAAAAAAACCAGAATTCCATATTATCGAGAGTGAAAACGAATGGCCATCTTGCAGTGGAGCCAGCTAACCTAATTTTCCTCGAAGAAAAGAGCCGTTAGGCAAGCGAATGTCCATTTCTTATAGAAAGCTGATGCTCGGGTAATTACATCTATAGGAAACGATTGTCCGAGCGGCTCCCAACCTAAAGACCAAATTTATTTCGGGCTTTTTCTATAATGAACTGCTATTGAAAGCCGATTAAGTATCTCACTGGCTGCACTCCATATTGCCACGATTGTGCACTCTTATGAATATACGTTGCAACTGCATATCACCGTACCAATGGGTCCGTAACCTCGTTATAAAGTCCCATTCAAGGCTCCCATTCTCTAGAAAAACTGACCATCTGTTGGAAACTGACCATTTCAAATCGAAGGCAATTAAGTCAGTTTCAATTGGAAATGCACCGCCATTTCAGGACGCCCGGGGCAGAAATGGAGGCTCTGAGATTATTAATCCCAGCAGTGGAAAACTGAGACTAAATGTGTAACCGAAATAGCCACATAAAACTTCAAAACTCGGTATGACAGTCTGATGGAGGCGATTTATCGAACTAGATTAGCCTAATGGCACATTGTTTAATGGCGCAATGACCTTATTGCGAGATGATGGCCTATGAAAAGTTATTGCAGCGAACGGTTATAACACATCCTTATTTGACCACGGTCCATTAAATAATCGGCCATTAAAAGTCCATCCAGTCGGCTGCCAGAAGAGACGGAAAGGGCAAGTAATTAAGTAGCATTCATAAAAATGTCCACCGAAATTTCCAACGATCATAAGACAACGAGGTAATGGCCCAGGTGAAAGTCGCAGCATAAGCTGCGTTCAATTTCCACCATCATGCGTGAAATAATGTGCCAATTTACTATAGAGTGTATATGTCCACCGTTTTGTCATTATGCAGAAATGCATTTGTGGGCAACAAACTTTCTCCAAACTTACAAAATGTTAGGTTACAAAGAGAAAATATAGGAAAATTATCTAGAAGACGAATTAACATTGCAATTTCGACTTATTGTACATGTACATGTACTTGAATGAGCCGTATTTGACCACAACTAAAACTAAAAGTGAACTGGGCATTTAATTATTGACGGCTTGACAATGACTGTTACTACAATTTCCTGTTATATGTCACCTTAACTACAATGGCATTGTTCAAAAAACACGATATTTTATCTTTCAAATGCCATTCGACGTACTTTGTCAGCATATTAGTCTACACCCATTTGGATTTCTGATTCGACACTTACATGCACAAGTTATTTCTTCTTGCCCTTTGGGCCCATGACTACATGAATACCATTTTTTCGGGTGAAAATATAAAAAAGATTCGGTTTATACATTGTAGATCGAGCAAATAAGGCGCGACAATAAACGGGTCTTTTCCATGCAAATGCGCGAGTATTAGTGCATAAGAAATGTCTGCCTTACGACCCCCATGGTCGTACTTAAATGGGAAAGATTTTCTCGTTTTTCCTCTAGTTGCCATCGAATGGCCAGCGGGATGAGCTTAAAATTCCTTTTTCAACCCATATAAATGTGCGTGCCTGAGCCAATATTTATAGTTGTCAAATTTGATTTCGAAGAGCATCTTTATCCACCCTCTATCACCCTCGATATCCCTTCGGGCCAATATGAGGGCAAGTATGACAGATGGATTTATAGAGAAATATTCACAGCATGGCATACAGTTGACACCCAATGGCCTTCTACGATAAGCGTTAGCACAGCGTCATGTTGACCTTACAGGATTATGCGTGTCAAAATTTAAATTTTCGTCAATCTTAAAAGGAATAAAACTAACTGGTCACCAACATGTACATTTTGTGGAAGTGTGAAACATGTTTCGTTGGAGAGAATTACTGAAATATGTTTGATTCCAATAGTCAATCCTAGTCGAATGATGAAAAATTTGAAAAATCATATTTTACCCTATCATCATAATTACTTAAATCTTTCTAGCCCCTCAAGCCAACCATGTTATTTTAAAAAAAAATGAAGCTCCAAAAACATTACTTTTAAATGCAAAGCACGTGCAGTGTTAAAGATATATAAATGTTTTTGGCATATAAATGTAAGCTCTATTTACATTTTTGAAATTTTCCTTTGCAAATGCTCCCAAGCTTTCCTCAAATTTGCATGTAAAATGACGCGGTCAGCGTTTTGGTAAAAGAAGAGGTCGTCCAGCCCTGGTCATCGCACTTACTGTCCGCATATGCGAAAAATAAGCCGAAAAGTTATTGAATAATATAAGAGTAAAATAAGTTTCTCCGCAACGGCAACAACATTATCCCTTCATTTGAATATTTTTATTGCCAGTGGCGAGTCGTGCTCGGACCAAGATAACGCATCCTGAAGAAAAAATCTCATAATTCCAAAAACGAAGTCACATGTCAGTGCATCTGAAACCGATCCAAACCATGGAAATGAAAATATATGGCCTTCCGTTGCGGGGATTTGGCAGTGAGGGGAGAAATCTTCTCTCAGGGTAATAAAACCAGAGCCATTTAATTAATGCAAGAATGGACCGCTTACCATTCCGGCAAATATATATTCGGATCGAGAGTCCATAAGGAAGCACTTTGGCACATTAACAACCGAAATGCTGGTCACTTTAACAAATTAAACTTTTGAGAAACGGTTCCATTGAATACTTAGGCTTGTCAGCCTTTATCCCGTGAATTAGGGTGCGTTTATGTCCAATTGCCTTCGAATTACATACCGACCCAGTAGAGGGCCTTTTAGCAAACAGCATTTTGTATGCGCATATTTTTGCAGTCTGGTGGTCATTGTAGTCTGGCAGAACCATCTTACAAACACATTACTCTGGCTGCTTTACATTCTAGCGAGGCATTAACTGCGGAATAAAAATTCATATGATATCAAGAATGTGGGTAATTTGGACTCGAATTTCATGTAAGGCATAATGAAAAGGTAACCACGTGGTTAGGATAAACTAAACAGCCACACTAAAATTCATCACTGGCGTTGTTAGAAACAACATTTTGGTTTTGCTATTTTACTCGACGCAACTGACCCAAAATACTGTTACTGTTGTTGTTCGGTGAGACTTTATATGGCACAAAATCCAATATAAGACCATTAACTGATCACTATTAACATTAAGGGATTGACCTGAATAGGAGAAGGAGGTGGTGAAAGGAGGAACACCTTAAGTGTTCATCTTGGAACACTTGGAACACCTCTGAAAATTGGCCCCCTTCCCTTCATCATCCCGCTATTTGGTTCAGAAACTAATTTTATTATTTTAGCGTATTATTTAGTGTACTATGTTGTTTTTTATTGTATAATATTCGGTATTGTTTTTCCCCCATCACAAAAATCACCTGAATAAACAGACATTGAGGGTAGAAACCCTCCGTGCTGGCAGCCGCCTCTGGTAAAATTTTAAAACATGTCGCATGTCTTTTTCCCCTCTTCAGTTTAATAACATTTCGCAATAAAATGTAGTTTACGTTAATATAAGCTGGCCTCCAATGGGAAACCATTGCCCAAAGGCAGAGGCACTTTAAATATTGGTTTCTGATACGGCCTACTGTAACTCAATTCGTGTCTTGTCTTAAAAATTGAGACATCAGAGCGAGAACGGCATTGATCGATGACTTATCAATACCCTCATCATTACTGAGAAATCAATTCATGTACAGCTATTAAGTACTTTCGAGAACGCTTTAAAATTATTCTACATTTTGGCTAGTGAATAGCAGCCCCTTATAGATTGGCAATCACTGCTAGCTTCGATGCGCAAGAAGGATAAAGCGCTTAAATATTTATAGTTAATTTATGTTATTTATCTACAATGTCGAGCATTTATAATTCACGTCATTCAAGATTTACAGCACTTTCGCATTTTGCTTAATTTCAGCCTGCAAACCCTATTTGCTGCCAAATCAAGATGAACGACCCTGGAGTCAACGTTATAACCCAATACGATATCAGCTGCGATAAGCTCATCGGACCACTTCCGGTGGTAACGAACATCATGGACACGATGGTTATGATTGGACTGCGATGCTCGGAAATGCGTCCGACAATGCAGCAGATCAAGGTAAAGGAAGCACGAATTGTAAATTAATGTATTCCATAAAGCGGAAATGCTCAAGAGTAATGCAGTATTTAAACATGTTGCTCCAACCATGTGTTCATGCATGTTTCAAGCTCTGGTGTAAGTTGTGAAATATAGATTTTGAACAGCATGGATAGCAATGTCCACTATAGGAAAAAGTATAAGTTAATTAAAGTGTCAAATTGTTTCAGGTCGATCCAAAAGAATGTGATACCCTGGGCAGGAACCGCTACTGCCATTGGCTGTTTTATGTGCAGTCGGCTAGGGACGAAGCAGAACAGAATCTTGAGATTGTGACCAAACAAGGGCAGCTTTATTACCGCCCTGTGCGAAATATCAAGGCTGAAGAAGAGCTGTTGGTCTGGTACAGCAAAGATTTGGCGAATATCTTCCAAGTACCCGATGTGGAAGACTTCTACGACAAAGGTATATTTATACCCAAGGCCCTAAACTTCTTGTAATATTTCTAGTTTGTCAAAGTTTTATTGGTGAAAACCTATTTGAAGCACACACGCAGTTGTTTTTACGAGGTCATATAACGCCATCTCGTGATGCAATGTCTAAGTCGAAGCCGCCAAAGAAAAGGGAAAAAAAGTTTTATGTTAGGAACAATATTACCATCGTGCATATTTTGCTAACGGCCTCCCCGTATTTCACGGTTTCCCCACGTATGCTTTTCAAACTTGCAAATATGCGAACGTCTTATCCGTTAATCCCTTATTCTTGCACTAGGCCTAAGCCGCTGACGAAGACGATGAAATTATCGGTTTTCTATTTCTTGCCCGGATATTACTCGGATTTGCACGAGAGCGAATCGATGACAATAGCAGACGTAATTTAATTACATTAGGCACATGATAAGTTGTTCTAATCGGGTTGATTGCCAATTAGAACATAGAGAGGATTAGCATGAAAAGTAGTAAGACAGATGAGCTTGCTTATACACACGCTCTTCTCTGTACGCCAAATGAGTTTTAAATCTCCAGCAGTGCAAACATGACCATTTTTCAATGTGAATTCGAATGCGTGTGTAAATATAGATGCCACATCGCAGGGAAAAAATCGGCTCAATCTTTATAAAAGCCTACAATATTTTTTGCCTTATCAAATTTAAGCATTTAGATTGGAGTGGCTTTACATCCGACTTTTAAAATGCTGCTTATGCAGTAAATAAATTTCCATAAATCAATTTGATATGAATATACTTGTACAGGATCTTACGAAAGCTGCTTTCATACAGAGTGTGCGAAAATTACACGTATCTTGACACCAGTTATCAGTGGCGTAACACATTTTGTGTGGGCCCCCCTGCAAGCCACCGAAAGTGGGCCCTCGGGTAGGCTTACTGCAGGTGCTGGGGTTCCAAGAGGCGGAGCCCCTGGTGGGGGGTGCGGGGGGCGAGGCCCCCCCGTTAAAGCTGAACAATTTTTAAAATTTTTTGACCCAAAAACTGCCATTTAAGCAAAGAAATTTTGACTGTATGGGGTCCTGATCAGATGATGACAAAAGTAAGTTCAATTGAAAAATTTAAAAAAATGATCAACAATGGCATCCATTTGGGACGTAACGATAAACAAAATAGCACAGGTTGACAGGAACCAGGGTTGTGAGGACATCATACAATATTAACATTTTTGTATAAAATTTAAGCATATGGTGACTTACTGGAAAATGTATTTCGCTGGAAATAACCTGGATGTCATATTCCAAAACTACAAAGCACGTTGTTGATGGTGTTTAAGTGAAAATCCAACATTTCCAAATGGAGTGAAGAGGACCCCTTTCCCTCAGCCCTTTCTCCTGGCAGCCTGGCTGTAATTAGTCTGACCAATGGTGGCAGAAATAACGTGACCAAGGGCCCTTTGATCCCAGAAATTCCAGTTTATTTTAGAATTTCTGGGATTAAAGGGATTAAATATTTCTGCCAACATCACACAATTGTGTGACTTTGGACCCCAGACTTCCTAATCCCCCTGGGTGTTGTGCGCATTTCCATTCATTTGGAAAAGTATAGATTGGACGGTACCGTTTGATATCATTTGACCACTTCCTTTTAAAAATCCGATTTTTTTTTCACATGAAGCTACATGTCTAAATTGCCGCCTCTATGGGCCCCTGATCAGGCGTGGGCCCCCCCGCACTGCAGGGGCTGCGGGGGTAGTCCGTTACGCCCCTGCCAGTTATCGATTTACTATCGAAGTTTTAAGATAGGTTAGATATAAACCCCATTTCATCCGTTTTAAATTAGTTGTGTGTGTGTGGTTTTTTGTATTCTTGTGCCTAACCTATATAAACAGACCTAATATAATTTCTAAAGTTGCTGCCTCTAAACCGCCAGACAATTACTATAAACTTTGGAGCTTTTTTCTTTCTGATTTTTAACTTTACTGAAGGAGTCTATAGAGTTGAAATAAAATACTTTTGCTTTTTTAGTGCTTTAGAGTGGGCCCACTTACTCATTGTATACGAAGCACATTATATGAAGTGGGCCGCAATGGGGCACAGTATATAGCACAGCCTCTACGTGTCAGACACACTGTATTATAAATTCACTGAATCCACCTGGAAAGGCTGATCAGTAAACTAAAAACTCTCAATAGGTGCCTGAAATTACAGTCAACAAACTGCAGTCATCATTACCAAAACGTAAAGCAAGATACGATAGACTTATCGAATATCCCTAACACGAAAACATAATTCTGCACCTGGTAAAATTTTTGAAAACAATTTATTTTGTGCCATGGTTCCAACTCACATTGAACAGCCTCGTTTCATTGAGAGTGGACGGACGACAATTTGGATCCAGTTGGTTTTCATTCCTATAACAACGCCCAGTAGTTCGTGTAATACCGGGTGTAGATACTATTTCACTTTCAAGCCTGCCCATAAAAGCGAAGCCATAAAACTAATCACTTTTATTGTCCCGTCCTTTCCAGATGACAGAAAACACTGCTGCCCTTATTGCACGGACGTCTTTTCATTTCCAAATCCCTTCAAGACCCATCTGATGTACAGATGCGAGCAGCGATTGGCCGAAGTCCACAGCCTGAATTCGATGAACCGTCTCCAATTGGAATCTATCAATCGATTGCAACTTGATTTGTATTCGGCGGCCATTTTGCCCTCCATGAAGCCGACTTTGAAAGGGTTCAACTTTCTGGATATCTACCGGAGGGTGAGCGTTCCTACAGGTGGAGTTCATCCCAATGGGGAGAAGGAGAACGCCCAATTGGACATGACCATCATGAACAACTCAGCTGTGAGCAATGAGTACGTTCAGCCATTGGCCACTGATGGTCAGAAAAGAAAGTCGGAATCGTCATCACACAACGATTCCGCTGTGAAGAGGCTGGCCATCGCGGCTTCAAAATCGAGACATTTCCAAAATGGCAACATGTGCGACACCGACTCCAGAATGGCTCCACTTGCAAAAAGCATGGTTACAGAAACACTCATAAAAACAAATTTTCAAAGACCCGTATCTTGCTCTCCCGACCGGTCCTTGATGACCCAAAGTCAGTCGTCCCATGCCAGAAAGGAATCCAGGCGATCGCCAAACATAGACATCGATTCTGGAGGAATCAGCGCTTTCAAGAAAGTCAACAAGGCAAGTCGACCTATTGGAGACCGATATGAGAGGCCATCTTGCGAGCCACTTTGCTCGCCCCCCAATAAATCCATCTATCCAATGACCTACCCTCTTCCGATGCCTACAGGAAGTCCACCAGCGGTCAATCTCAGCAATGGCCAGAATTGTACGTATAATTAACTTTCTTATCCCCAATATTTATGTCAAGTAGCTTGGGAAAGAGTTTCACTGTTTATGCAATTGTGTTCCAATCGTGCACTAATTGCTTTTAAATTTTGTTGTTGTTTCATTTTTATTTATTTTTCTGCCCCTATTAATTCACTAAAACCTAACCAATCTGAAAATGTGATTTTTTATCCGGCTTAATAGACCATATGCAATCACTGCAAGCTTACGAGTAGTGAGGGAAAGCTAGCCTAAAAACAATTGATAACCGAACACTTTTTTGCTTTAGTTTTAAAATATCCTAATGCACTGTAAACCATAAAAGTACAAATGCAGCTTTTGTGGGGTACAAATGTACATTTGCACCCCATTATAGGACTTGGGTACCTTTTCATGAAGAAATGGCCCACATCCATGTCTACTAATGACTTTCATTATGGAATGTATGCATTTGGTCATCTTATGTACCCTTGTGGTTTCTGCAAAAACAAGCAAAAATAAGAAAAGAAAAAGAACCTGAAAGTGTTGAAAATTAGGTACACATGATTATCATATGTACACAAAGGGAGCAAATGATTTTAATATTTGTACCTCAAGGTACAATATGAATGAGTACAAATGTGGACTCATATGTACCCATAGGGTGTGTATAGTTTCAAAACGTTTGTTCCCTTAAGGTTCAACATTTGTACTTTTTCCGTTTAGAGTGTGCATTGCATTGCATAGAGGTTAGGTTAGCTTAAGTTAGTTCGCGGCGAACAATTGTATGTCGAACACCTGTCGTAAGTAAATAATTTTTGCGAACTAGTTGATGATGCAGTGTCGCAAAGCAAGTATTTACGGTATGGCTTCCGTGAACCACATACGAACCGAAATCATCTCGCCTGATATTATATACTGCCTTAAACCGAAAATCAACAATTTTTGAATTGTGTCACAACCGAGACGTGATTAATTTGCGATGAATATCTTTGAGTCCTTGTCTCTACGTGGTAATTCAGTATGTTGAACTGGCTAAATTACAGAACCAGCAGAAATCTTTCTTCAAACCATGTTATTTTTTTTCATCTCTAGGTTTTACAGGCAGTGTGCATTCGCCACCCTCATCTTCCATGCCCAACAGCTGGTCAGTTCCTGCAATGGGCACGTCCCATTCTGGAATGGTAGTAGGGTCTCCGCCAGAACCTTCCATCAGCCAGCACCCTTCGGCGGGGCAGTTCCAGAGTCCACCACTTCCAAACGGCTTTCCGGGTTCAAAAATAGCCGAAATGACCCCTCCCTATTCCTCGCAGGTCAAGCTGTTCGAAGACATGAAATCCCCAGCACCCAACCCTCATGCTGGCGCCATGGGAGGCACTGACAATGGCGGCGGCGCCTCTTCCACCGTTACTGTGTCCTACAGAAATCCAGTGTACTCAGATTCCATGTACCGTTTGTCCGTCAGCCTGCCTTACTCGAAACAATTTGGGACACCTCTGGACAACCTGCTGACCAAGCAACCCCAGCCGCCAATGTCTCCCATCGCTGCATCTCTGCTGCCGCCATCCCTGGCTGTCTTGGCTTTCCCTGCCCAGAACTGGTGTGCCAAGTGCAACGCCAGTTTCCGGATGACCAGCGACCTGGTGTACCACATGAGGTCCCACCACAAGAGGGAAGTCGATCCCGTGAAAAAAAGAAGGGAAGAAAAGCTTAAGTGCTCCATATGTAATGAGAGTTTTCGAGAAAGGCACCACCTTACCAGACACATGACATCTCACCAATAAGAACTAAGCGTGCCAAGGTGATGTGGTCATGATAGGACAATAGGACGAATCAGCATTTTTGGCAATACGTGCAAGCTATACATTTAAGTGTTAAATTTGTTTCACGGATGAGACAGCGATCTGTTTGTTACAGTGAGTTTGGGAGGTAACAATAAAATTAGAACTACTCGTCCTCGTTCACACATTCGAAGGAAGATAAAAGCAAGCAGAATGAACACTTTCTCAAAATATAAATTATTTGGTCTTCGTTAAAAAATTGGATATCCGAGAACTAGTTTGTTTTGATTACGAGTGCAACGTGGGCTTCGATGAATATCAGAAAGACCACATAACAGTATAATGTTTTCGAGTTGCAGGGTTGAACTTGTACGAAGGTATTGATTCGGAAACCGGTTGTTTCTAGAAAGTGCATCTAAACCCATAGTATTATTGAAAGAAAAAGAATTTCAACCTTGCAAATACATTTTCACATTCTATTAATTGTTTATAGTCGCTATATATGTAAATATGTAAATTAGGAAAGATTGGATCGTATATATTCATGTTAGCGTCGGTTCGGGCATGTTTGGTTTAAATGTTTTCAAAGAGAATAAAAAGATACGATAAAATGAGGTTGTTCTATGTTGTTATCGCAAAAATGCCATCATGGATATACATGATTTGAGTGGAAATTGATGAGAAAAAGTGCTGAAATAGCTTTGTTTCAACAAAGAAATGTCAGGATATTTTCCTAATTTGACAGGAAAAATCGCGAGCTTCAATTTCCTTTCTATATTTTTCATTTGGGAAATGGGCATTTCGAACGACGAAAAACATGGCTGAAGGAAATTCATTTTGATCATCGCGATAAATGCCATCAACTCAATACCTCCACTCATCATAATTTCTGAGAATTTAGGCAGGTTCATTTATGTTGCCTCAGTATCTATTCATTAAATGTATGTTGATTTCAAAACTAAAGTTTATGAGAATTTCAATTCAACTCAATATACCCTGCAATCAGAAAAGATATAGGCTTCCGTCATTTGTGCAAAATGTGTGCAAATGATGTTTGAAGTACACCTACTGATCACGGTTTATAAAAGGGTAAGACTAACTAGATTATACACAAAAAAGAAATCCGACACAAATAGATTTTCAGGAGAAAACAAATAACCACAGCACAGGTTATTCCCTTCCACAGAGGAGACTACATCTGCAACAATGGATGACAACAGTTAAAATAAATAAAACAAAGTAATAAAACTGGTAAATGAGGAGGGCAGCGATAATATTCTCTCACATTCAGGTAATTGTAAGTAATATAAGGTGATTATTATCATTAAAAAAATAGGAGATGCAAGAATGCATTGAAATGGAAAAAGCTGCAACTCGTGCCATAACCTGGCCTACTGTCAACTAAGCGTGTCGTGCTAATCTGCACACATCGGTGTAATCGCTCTTGTAATGGATTACAACGTAACTTTTTCTAGGTAATGGGGGACGAAATGTGTAAATAGATTAGATGGTCACGTACACATGTAACATTTTAAATGCCAGATCGAAGATTTAGGGAAATTCAAAAATAGGCAGCGCAGTTTCGTGACCAATGCCTTTTAATGATAGTACATTATTTTTGGGCGGTTATACCCTACAATACATGACTGTAGTAACGCACACTGGTATACCGCAAGAAAATGGTATATGAATTTGAAAACTTCACACGAAAATAAAAATTAAAAAAACACAGGGCGCACAATTCGCAATTCAATAGCACCCAAAAATAGTCTAGGCTAGGGGCAATCCATAAAACAGATAAATGGGGAGGTCACCTATTTTTACCTGAAAGGAAACGAGGGGAGAGGTGGTCAAACATAACCTCATTGTAATTATAATTATTCACATTCATGCCGATCGAATATTCTGTGATTCAAACTGTTGATAATTCAAGAATGAATAAATCGTATTTGGCAAATTTACATGTACCTGTACGTGGTTCATATAGTAAAAAACGTAATTAAAGCCTACTTTGTACAGGTATAGCATACAGTGTATGTACTGTATGCGGGTCAGTGATACTGTATACCGCAAAGCCCCCTAGAATAAGTGAATGGAGGGCGCCTTCGTGCCCTTTCAACTCAAGATGTTGTTTTTCAAAAACCTTCCAAAATAATGTGAACATCTCTCATCAGCGTGGGTAGCCACATGATCGATATCACCCTCGCATTATATTAATAGGTGTATATTCGGATAATATTCCCTGAATAAACATTATCAGCACTTATTGTACCCTATACAATAATGCATTTTTGGCGTTTCAACATGGCGCCCACTCGCCTTCAAATCGACCTCAATTTTAAATGCCGCGAATGTGCGCGGTAGCTCTCGGGGCTATATAGGCCGCGTGGGCGCCAGGATACCTTCGCGGACCGAACTTCCCCGAGGGTATTCCTCCGCCAGCGCAAAAACGTTCCCCCGAAAATAGCCTGTGTTTTTGTTTGCATACTGTCGTACACAACTATCGGGCCGACTTTTTAATTGTCGACACTTGTGTAGACTTTCGGAATAAACCAAAACACTTTGCTCGCCGATTTGCTCATTGTCCTCCCACCATTTATAAATGGCCACTTCTTGCCTCTTCCGCTTTCTGTTGAATCGATCGACTGGTGCGCATCGACTACTCCCTGGTTCTTTTGTCTCCCCTGCTTTCGCACGATTTGCATCGAAAATGGCTCTTCCTCGTACATATTTTGATATGGCTGCTGATGGAGAACCCGTGGGACGAATCGTATTCGAAGTAAGCACCTTTTTATGAATATTTGCCAAGTTCTGAAAATAGCGCATGAAAGGGGGGGACGAACCGCCGGCCGGCATTTTAAAAGCTTTCACGTGTCGTTATCGTTCACGATTGCAGTCTAGACTTCAAATCGAACGAAACCGAAATTCCGATGGCGAAATCTCGACGTTCAATTTATTGTTCTTTTCGCTGATCTGGGAATTCGATACCATTCAATTGTCTGAGCACATGGCGCTAGTCCTTGGCGTTGTTAATTCAAGGTCAGGCCAACGGCAGTGGAATTTTCCACTCATCTAGGCGGGTCTACTGGCAACGCGTGTTTTACATGTTTGCCCAAGCTGTTAATTGCCGTTGGCGAATGACTTTCCTGGTGTTTTTTGCGTGATTTGGATGAATCACGCGCAAAGCTTGACAGTTATCACAGTCGTCTTTAGAGGGCTTTTTGTTTCTTGGAACGAATAATGGCTGTGCGTTCAAGATGGCCGCCATGCCCTGCCCAAATACGCGGGCAATTCACACATTGTGTCAAACTATAAATAGTAATTCTTCATGAGTGTGCAGAGGTTTGATCAGTTACATAGAATAAAAATGTAAACCTTTGTACGATACATTAACCTCGACGAAACATGCAGCTTTGAAAGAATAAAAGTCGACAAGAACAAAAAGACTGTAGGCTCCCAATAATGAACCCTCCACCTGCCACCAACCATGTATTGGGGTACAGGGGTAGGCCTATATTTTAACAAGTTGATTGTAAGTCTGTAACCTCTGTAAAGATCAAGATGTGTGGGGGGGCTAAGCAATATAATCACATGCGCCTCATAGCCGATGGCCGCCATAGAAGTAAAAATGTAACAAGTCTGTATTACCGCCATTGACTGGTGGCAATGATCATGCAGTTTTAAAACTGATGCAGCATTTTTAGTCTCGAAGTGCGATATTGTTAATATCAGTCGTGAATGTTTTCTATACACCCTATCTATTCGCACAAAGCTATACATGTAGGCTACACACAACCTCTGCATCATTAGCATTTTAATTTCAACTTGTAGTATGTCATTAATAGCTTTTCCTTTTCTTACAGCTTCGTTCTGACGTGGTTCCCAAAACAGCTGGTTAGTACTTTAGGACACGTTTAAAAGAAGGCTATTAATCCTTAGGATTACTTGAATAAAATTGTTTGTTTTTCCAGAGAACTTCCGTGCACTCTGCACTGGCGAGAAAGGATTTGGATTTTCTAATAGCACATTCCATCGTGTTATCCCAAACTTCATGTGCCAAGGAGGAGACTTCACCAACCACAATGGAACTGGAGGCAAATCCATTTATGGCACAAAATTCGAGGATGAAAACTTCACCCTGAAGCATACTGGACCCGGTAAAATTAGTTTCATTTTGCGGTGTTGAGTTTTAGTCAATTACAGGTTAACTTAAGTTGTAAAATTGACATGCTTTAGGAATTTTATCCATGGCCAATGCTGGTCCCAACACTAATGGATCTCAATTCTTTATTTGCACTGTGAAGACAAGCTGGTAAGAAAACAACTGCAGCCATAGTTGCATAAATGTTTGCAGGTTGCTTATAGTTTCTTTCCTTTTCAGGCTTGATAACAAACATGTAGTTTTTGGACAAGTTGTTGATGGTTTGGATGTGGTCAAGAAGATTGAAGGCTATGGCAGCCAGAGTGGCAAGACGTCGAAGAAGATCACTGTAACCAAGTCTGGCCAGCTTTAATTTTGTTTTGTCACAATTGTTGTTTTGCCTCGCACTATCCATTTCCATTTTTTTCTCTCTTCTCTACAAGGGTCCACTTAAAAAATTAAGCTGTCATTTTTATTTTCAAAATTTTGCACTTTAATATTCTTTTATTACTTTAGCTAATTAATTTGATACTGGTAGCAATAGATAGATTTTAACTAATAATTCTCGTTTTCCACTGCCAACCATCTAATTAATTGTATCTTAGCAAAAAAGTTTCTTGATTATGCATTTGAAATAGACATCCGCCCATTTGCTGATTAATTTACCAACAATAACGATGTGCAATTGTGTAAACAGATTTTCTCAAGATTGGCAAACGTTCAATAAAGAGTAACAAGTAAAACATTGATGCATGGTCCAACTTATTTCCCCAGACAGTTCCATTTGTGCGATTACATGTCTAATGTGGATTTACTTTTCTTTTGAAACTTCCTGTATCAATTGTTTTTTGCCACATTTTAATTTAAATGTATCACAGATGACAATTATAAATCTTGTTTCACCATTTAAATTAATATCCCACCAAAACTTAAATAAAATGCAATATCTTTGCGGTAGTATACCTGATGTTTGATTTTAGTTGACATTTTCAACTCTGGGTCTCCAAGGAAACTATGAAATTACCATTTTGGTGGAATAATTTTGGTTATGTTACCAGGAAAGTAATTCATATGAAAACTTCTCTAAATATAAAGTACTACTGGTCCATGTACTAAGGCCCTTCTTCTGTGCATGTGATGAGACTGGTTTTGAATACATTCAGATTTTACAACATCCTTGTGTAATTAATGTTGTGTTTATAGGACCAATAGAATAATTCCTTTCTGAAAATCCTCGAATGGCAATGAAGTTTACAAGGGAAAAAGGCGTACGTGCCGTACTGTAGGCGTGTGTATGAGCCTTGGCAAATTTCGTGATAACAAACAGGGAAAACCAAATACTTTGTTTCAGGAGAGGGCAAATCAAGGTGAAAGATTCCCCCCGTCATCTGGCAGCACTGTCTCGCGCTCTGCTCTACAACAACAATAATGGCAGCTTACGAAAGTACGAGATGCAACCACGATCCCAGTTTTCAGAGTAGAAAATATAATTTTCCTTGTGAAAATATTGCCAGACTAAGTCATTTAGATCCAGAAGCTGACAGGCTTATCAGTGTCGAAGTAAGTCGTCAAATTTCATTTATTTTCATTGATAAAAGCTCTTTCAATACTAACTACGTGACCTTAGTGCGCACCCCTTTGCTTACTTGAAGGTAAACACCCAAATTGCAATGCATGATTTACTTGTTAAATTTGCGTAATGAATGTTTGTGGTTTTTTGTTTTTGTTTTCATTTCGTTCACTGTTGGTATATGTATCACTGCAAAGTTTTCACTCATTACATAATTAAGATTCAAGGTTTGTATATACAGGTACATGTACATGTACCCGACTTTAGCATAACATTGTGAAATGATAATAAAATGTGTGGACATATAGTGGGGTGTTTTTCCAGACCAGATTAGGCATACTAGATCGTATTGGCATTGTTTTGAAATCGAGCGTAGTCCAACAGCGGACAATTTTTACTTCCTTCTTCTATGACAGTTTTTGTACATTGGTACTGTGAACTTTACACGTGTACTAACACATCTAACAACTGCTTTGATTATCTTTCAGAGGCCGGTCATATTAACAGATTCAAATTTAGTCGCATCTGCCTTAAAATGGGATTTGGATTATTTAGAGAAGTATATAGGGGAAGGAGATTTCAGCGTTTTCCTGTCGAAAAATCACAAGTTTAAATACTATGACGAGAAAAAATGTCATCAACACAATGTAGCCTTTACACCCCCGACAAAAAAAGTGGAAATGAAGTTCGACCATTTTGCTGATAGATTACGTCACTGGAAGCCTGGGAATGATAGGTAACCTTTATCATCGTGAATTTTTATCTTAAATACTTGCAGTTAACTTTTGTTGTGTATTAAATTCGCATTGGGATTGTTACGCAAATGAATTAACAATCTCATGTTTTTCAATGGAGATAGGCGTGCAATGTTTATAAAATTGTTTATTATTATTATTTGCCTTTTATACCCAAGCATCATTAGAAATCCGTATAATTTCTGTGCATGTGCGAATGTTCTGCATTTATCGTATTTCCTGTATTTTATGCCAGCCACTATATTTGGCCATTTCGTAGTGGGATGTTAGTGACCATTATATTTGCAGGTCTGCATTTTGGTCATACACCTCATGGTATTTGAATAAATGTGTACAGTATTCAACAAATTTCGTTCTCCAGAATGTATCTGCAACAAGCACTTAATACTACCATTGGGCGTGCAGTGGTTAACGATTTTCAACGTTTTAACTGGCCATGGATAACAATGCAGCAAGGTCAAAACAATTGGGGTCCTTTAACATCCAATTTGTTGTTAATTGGCATGGAAGGTACTGTTATAAACTTTATTATCAATAAAAATCTGATTATCACTGGCAAAAGTATTAGAAATAGCCTTTATTTTATTTTTTCTTATTTGCAATGGCATCCATGTTTCAAAAGACATTTCCACACAGTAATATTTAACCAACAACAACTTTCAGAATAAATATAGAAATTTTCAAACTTAACTGGACTTTTCCTATATACTAGTGGATGACTTTGGTTTTGTTGACATGATTACTTCCAACATGAACACATGAGAACTATTTCTAATACCTTACACTTGATTATAAACTAGGATAATTTGATAAATTTACTTGCTAACTATCTTGTTTGATATTTTTGAATGAAAAAATAGGCAATGTTACACCCTGTCACTATGATGAACAACAAAATTTCTTTGGTCAAGTTCATGGCCAGAAGAGGATTCTGCTTTTTCCTCCTGGTCAATTTGAATGCATGTATCCATATCCCGTGTATCATCCCCATGACAGGCAAAGTCAAGTATGCATCACAATTTCCTTTAGCTTTTAGTAGATTCCTGATTATATGTACCCTGGATAATTGGTAAAAAAAGACTAAAGAAAGCACTATAAAGACTCCCACATTCAATTGTTCACAATTGTAAATTGGGCCCATATTCTGGCCTGGCGTTTGTCCTATATTTTCCTCTTATTTGGTATTTACTTATATTTTATACAACTAAAAAATCACGATTAATCCACAATCCATATAATTGGGAGTCAATAGGATTCAGTTTTTCACTTCTTGTACATTTCAATTGAAGTTTGGATTTATCAACAGGTAGATTTTGAAAACCCAGACTATGCAAAATTTCCAAAGTTCAAAGAAGCAAAAGCATATGAGGCGATTGTCGGTCCTGGTGATGTTTTGTACATACCAGCATATTGGTGGCATCACGTCGAATCTTTATTGAATGAAGACTATACCATATCTGTTACGTTTTGGTATAAAGTAAGTAAATGTTCAAGCATTTATTACATAAAATTTTGCTTTTTGTGATTTTTAATCATTGGTGATTTTACATAGTGTGGGCCTACGGAAAAAGTTGAATACCCATTAAAGGATCACCAGAAGGTTGCAATCATTCGCAACATGGAGAAAATTGTACTAGAAGCTCTTCAAAAACATGAAGAGGTAAGACATGGCTAAAATTATATCAGCATTTCTCAGATCATAATTACACCACATATTTTGAATATGAATTCTTTGGTGCTTTGCTTGGTATCAGCCCCAAAATAAACCAGTGTAGCTGACATTTCATATGTTTTTGCTTTTTATTTAATCATAGGTTGGGCCACTCTTAAAAGCAATGGTATTGGGAAGGTATACGTGAACAATGTGGACGAGTTTTTGTAAAGATTTCTTTTGTTTCATTGCAAATTACGGATGTTTGATTTGCGAATGAATGCGTGGATGTGTACATGTTTTTAAAATCGCCTGTGCCATCAGTTCCTACTTCTGAGTGATATTACAGTGATTTTCCGATCATCCATGGCAGTTGCCATATGAGTTTACTCGGAATTGAAACAACTAAAGAACTCAACATTTTTGGAGAAATGTAAATTCTTGTACACAGGGTTTCCAAGAATGGTGTGATTTAATCATATTTACACCTCTACTGATTTAGACAACGTGACATAATGTATGAATTTTTCCAGAACGCGAGCTATAGTGATAGCATACAGTATGTTCCATGCCATAGGGGATGTGTTCAAATAACACTAAACTCACATTCTAGAAAAAAGCACATACTTTTCTCATGTTGCACACACAAAAACTCCAAAATGCACAATGAATTAACCCAAAATAAAGTTTTGTTTTGCGCAAATGGGAATTTATTACCTTTTTGGTCAAGTTACGACAAAAATTTCTGAGAAAGTAGGCAAAACTTATGATTATTAACTTTTAAATGTAAATGTGTAATGTTTGGACAAAAATTATACATTACTTGTCATTCTAGAGTTTTGAAACGAGCATTTATAACAATTTCAAAAAGTTTTCAATAAGGATTCTAGTAATGTGAAATAACTCCACCTAGTTATAAATAATGTAATTAAAGCATAGTGACATTTGGGACTTAGGGTGCAGCTGAACCTGAAAGTTCGCTCATGTATACTGCAATTCTGGCGTAATTTTTCATGAGCCTATTAAGGTGCATAGCCACACCATCAATTCTTGGAAATCAGTAACAGAAACTTTTAATAACTGTATTTGAAAAGAAAATTGAATACCTATGGCTGGCTATATGGATTTCAACAACTTGCCAAATGTTATTTTATGCTGAAAGCATGATACTTGAGTTCAATTATAATAATTTAAACCTGGATAATCGGGAATCTACTGTATTGACAAATTCTTTACTGCTGTTTTTGTTTTTATCAGTGAGTGCAATCAAATGCAAGATCAGTACATTCTATTTCCCCTTTACTGATTTATATTTACCCAAATATCAGTTTTGTTTTGTATTTTTTAATCAGAGTACTGAGGAATCCTTGTTTATTCTTTGGATTAATTGGATTGGATAGTATTTAATTATCAAATGATTGGTTGTAATCAAAATTGGCCATGCTAGTCACTTAGGACTGATCATTACTTGTAGTCAAATAGTGTCATCTGGTGAAAGGTAAATGAGTTACGCTCAGTTTTTGATGGTAATATACCTAAGTAGTCACACAATTTGAAAAGCTTTAGATTGTACAGTTGCTTGTTCATATATTTTGTTGCCTTTTTTAAGTCTTGATTTGTTTATCAGCAGCTTTTTGAGCTGCAAGTCCTTTAATCAAGATCACATTCTGTACAGTGTTTTGTGTAATAAATTCATATCAAATGGTTGCTAACGAAGTTTCTGTTATATACTTCATAAACAGCAGGGTAGTTAAGTCAATCCATATTTGATGTCAATCCCAACAATGTGTTCTGGGGTAACATTACTTTCTCAGAAGTATTTTTAAAATGGAAGGAGCACGTTCTCTATAGTGACAACAGTTAAAAAGGTGAGATGACTGTGGGCTAATTATACAACAAACTTGTGGAGAAAAAAATATTTTTCAATGTAGTCCTTTTAGAAAGGAATAACCCAATGAAAACATCCTTCATAAAATCTGGAAAAAATATGGAAAACTAGACATGAATCCCATATTCTGCCATTTGGAAGTAATCAAATTTTAAGAGCATGCAAGACTTAATTTCAAACTACACTACCCACCAAGTATTTTTTTTTAATTTAATGATCAAGTCATGGAAAAGGCATTGGAATTTAACATTAGAATTTTTTCCGCAAAACTGAAATTATTTTATCTGCAATTACCTTTGAGTTTTTTGAAAGTTTTTATATTTTCCCTCTTTACTTTCAAGAACTGGAATAACAATGCAAAATAATATCAATCACGAAATTAAATCATGTGCGGATTCCCTTCATTACTACTGTTCTAAACTCTAATCGATGCCTCAATAGATGAAATACATGTAATATGAATATGTGGGTTTTGGATACTTCTTTTTGTGTCAAAAAAAGTAAATTTTAAACCGTTACTTTATTTTGCAAATGTTTTTCACAGTTGTTACACAAACGATGTAATATACGTAATATACTACAACTGTACATCTTTCAATTAACCAGAAAACATAAATTTTTATGGTGTTTAAGTACTTTTGTTTCACTATATGGTGAATCACATCAAAGCATCCTGCAATGTTCACAGCGACAATTTCACACAAAATTTTAGTGAAATCCAATTGCATGAGTCTTCCTATCATATCCTATGATATCTTCCTATCTCAGTGACCGATATATTTTCAAGGCGTGTTTAAAAGAAAGCGTTGAAGAAGCCGAAATAGCACGTCTGCAATGTCGAGTGAATATCCTTTTCAGCACGTCACCGAAACGTTTTTCACAGACAATTTCCTTTTTTGCCTACAACGGTTTAACCCAAAAATTTTGGAAGTCATTGGCTCTTCGAGAGATATAGATTCTCACAAGTCCATTCGTTTTATTCTGGCAGGATAAAAGCATTGTTTAAGATTTAAAAGATGAAAATAGCACTTTACCCAAAAATTCTATATTGGGATGAATTGTACGTATCAGGAGCAAGTTTCTAAATTTTGGTGGTAAATTTTAACTCTTTACGTTTTTACCGTCGGTAAACGTCATTTCCGTATTAATTTTTTCATTTCGTATCAATTTTGCTGGAGACCCTCCTGAAGAACGACATACGTTATTCACGTCAAAAATTAATTTGATCACTTTCCTTCCAACACCCACAACACGCGCCTACCCTCTCAGATTTAGTTACATTGAATTTTATATTGAAATCAATGAATGTGTCGAGGTAATTAAATTCCGGCCTTGGCGTTTCAACACGTTTTAGAAGTGCAGAATGATATGTCGCGTTTCCGTTTTCATGTCACGCATGACATTATTAATTTATTAGCAGTTTTGTGTTGCAATTTTTCACCTATTCGCACGTACCCTGTAGTCTGCTGTGTTGAATCTTACAGGTGTTCAACAGTACTGTTTGCAATGTAGTGAGTTTTGCGAACGCCATGGCTCACCAGCTGGTGCGCAAACAAATACCATGATATAATATTGAATATCTTCTCGATATGTTATCTGTTTGTATTTACGCGAAATTCTTTATGCTCTTATGCAGCAATTTTAGGTCTGCGAAAAATGTAAGGCTGCACAATATTTCCTATTTCATTTGGAGCAGGATAAGTGCCACATTTAACATATGGAAAAGTATTAATCGAATTAATGCGCACATCGTTTCCACCTATCTCCAAGATTCAATTATCCCTTATTTGGAAAATAACTCCGCCATGGCAAACGTACATGTACTGGTTTCATGACTCATGGGTCATCATAGAAACCCTTCATTTAAAAAAAACCAATTTTAAATGACTTTTTACCATGACGAATCCTGGTAAATAGTCTAATTATTATAAGCCTACACGGAACTGATGTAAACTTTTACGTTTTAACGAAATAATTAGAAATCACGATTTTTCTTCTGCTAAACATTGGCAAGATCCATTAACTGGCTCTGAACAGAATTACTTTTTGTCACAACAATTCCTATTTGGTCATCATCCCTTGATCTTGATATTGCATTTGGTGACAATCATAAATCAAAAATAATAATGATGAAACTTGAGTGAAATTTGTCTCAAGATAAAAATTATGTGGCAAATGCATCACAATTGGCAGTTTTTGAGTTGTGCCACTATTCAAATATTCAGTGCGAATGATAAATCACACCAACGCTCTGGAGGCACGTTACTTTGTACTTCTCCTCTTTGTTGCTTATGATTATGAAGTAGCATCTGTCATTTCCTGAGGATCAATTGCAAATGAGCAGCTTTGCATGCTCTCCTTACAAAGTTACATGTTGATGGCATCAGAGAAAAAAAATTGACAGGCAATATTGAAACCAGTAGGCAATTTTTTTCAGGTGGACGATGACCATTCTAAAATGCCCAAAACTGAATCAAAGACAAAAAATGTCTTGACCCTACAATGGTAATGTTAACTGCATCGCTTTTCCATGAACTTAATTTCATTTCAAAACGTTTGCAATGACTTCCATGACCAGTAGGCATCCCTGTTGTAATGCCTCCATAAATTTCCAGTATCATGACGTATTTTTGTTCATTTGTATATTTCGGTGCATATTCTGTACTTCATTTTGCTTTTATTTATTTTATTTTACTGATTTATTTTGTTTCCTGCACATTATATTTATTTCGTTTTCATGTTTCCTTACATTTTTTAAAATACTTTTGTACTTAGGTATATCTACCCCCACCACACAAGCATCACAGATGCTCACTGTGGGTGTAATAAATTGAATTGAATCATCAATGACATCATCGATGCCGCCTTAATCCTAGCACGCAACAATTTAATCATATCCACAGTATACTAACTATCTCAGATTGGCGCTAGTCAGCTTGTCATACAAGCTAATTAATGCGATTACAGAAAACTGATTCCGGGTACTTCACTTGGGAAACAATGATAAGATTATCACGAGGAGCGTTGAAGATTGAAGCACAACACCTTTCCAAACATTGGACCTTTTAAAAAAAACATTCCCGCCCAATGCCTGAAATAATGTGGCCGTTTAGGAAGGGTCTCAAATTTCCGAAGGACATCGGCTCGTCCCGTCCCAAGGCGATGATTTCATTCACAAAAACGATAGTGTGGGCGCACTATGTGACGAAACACGTGTTATCGCACTGGTGCATATGGCATAACTGGCACACACACTGTACGGGGAACAGTGGATGGAGGGCGCACGCAGAGTGGATGCTAGATCAGCACAGGCCACTCCTTAGTTAAGAAGAATTAGTTTAGAAAAGTTGGAGGCACGTTGTACATCCGGCGCAAATTTCAACGACCACGAAAACGAAACAGTTCGATATTTTAGCGAATTTTTGTACTTGGTGAACACATGGCGGCTACCACGTTTACTGTGAAATTAACGCGCGGTGCGAACCAGCCCTGGGGATTTCGACTTCAGGGTGGAAAAGATTTCAGCACACCATTATCGATCCAAAAGGTAAGGCCAAAAAATGCAAAGTTTCTTACGTGAAGATGAATTTTCCAGCAGTGCCCCACAGCACCTCGGGAAAGTGCAGCACTTCCACTTCTGCTCTAAGCATAATTTAGCTTATACACGTACATACATGGTGGTACTTTAGCCTCATAATGTGTGCACGAATAATCGCTACATTTATTAAATGACCATCTTAACGAAAAATGTGCCATTTGCATCACTTCTAGAATCACCCACCCCGGTCAACAACTGAACTGATGGCCTTTTTTGACTTATCACTGTATATATTTGCTCCGAGTTTCCAAAATCCGCACCTAGGACCTTATCAAAAGGGAATTTATATCGAGCCATAAAAAGTCGAAGCGTAATAAACATGTCACGCAGACGTGGCTGGCGACACAATACGATTTTGTCCACGTTGACGCAACGCCATATGGAAATCGAGGCTAACCCAAATCATCACACTCGATATGGACTAAATAAATATGGAGAGGAAATTAGGCTGCTATCGCCAAATAGTCATTAGCAATTAGATTAAAGCGGGCGAAGTTTGGTGGCCCAAGAGGCCATCTCTCACCCGGAAGTTCACTGGACTTCCCAAGTTGATTTATGGACTTGGGTTTGCACGGAGAGGCCTCGTTTACACCAGGCGATTATCAGTTTCGACGCTAATTAAACCTGGGAAACCTTTAAACTGAGCCAGTGACAACCGACGAGTGCATATTTTACGCGCTGAGGAGATTAGGGACAAAGTTCCAGACCCGAGCTCTAAGCCTGAGCAAGTCCTTGGAAATCAATTGCTAATTTGCACAAGAACTGACCTTTTTTCCAAAATTTGAAAATTTACAAAATTAGGCAATTTAAAAAATTATTATCAGTAGAGGGTGTATGAAAGATGATAGGGAAATTTCTTCTCCACCAGGTATTCGAATAGTGAACAGCTCAATGTAAATTCCAAGCATTCCCAGAAGCCAGAGAAGCTTTTAAACTAAGAAAACTTCGATTTTACTTCGCAAAGTTTCAAGTACCGGTATTCGGCAATAACGTCGCCAAATTCCACTCGTGAATCGTGGGGCCATGCACAAGTTGCGTCCATAGATTTTCCGAGATTTGATCGAATGTCCCCCTGAGCGGGGGCATCCCATCAGCGCCTCGCAGCATCTTCTCCAGTCAAGAATCTCGTCTAGAAATTGCTATCCATTAATTCCGTTTAGCGTAACTTAAGCACGGGGAGCATCGCGTGACCATATTTGGCAGGGTGAGCTCAGAGGCAATATATATATATAGCTTCTTGAGACCGGGCTTATTTCCGACTGGAGGAGAGCGTCGAGTTCGAGCCCAAATTCAAGGCGTGGGGTTCACCTTTCTCACTTTTCCCCGACTGTGCTGAAGATCATCGGGGTGCCATCTTATGTAACTCTGTCCGTACTAAAACCATTTTTTTTTTCGTTTCTCTCCAAAATAGGTTACGAACGATAGCCTGGCGGAGAGGGCGGGCCTTCAAGCCGGCGATGCCATCCTCAAAATAAACGATATAAGCATGGAAAACCTGAGGCACAAAGATGCTCAAGATGTCGTCGTTCGAGCAGGGAATCATTTTGAACTCACGGTTCAAAGGTAAATCAACCCGATAATATGCGAGGGAAACTACATGTAGTCAAAATCTGCCGGTTGGGCTCAGTGGAGCAGTCGTAAAAGATGGGATTTTGCCAAAATTGGCTGTCCAAATATGATGACCGCTATACTACAGAATATGTCCCTTAGACATTATCAGAAAGTGGGCTTCTCCTAACGGCTGGTAGGCTCGCAGTGATTAGGGCAGATAAATAAATTGCACAAAACCACACAAAATACAATAGATCACGACAGCTAGGACAGGTGTCATAGCTGTATACGAGTGAAGTATCTCCAAAATGACTGGTCGACGTCATCTTTGGAGCACTTAAATACCACCAACAGAAATGGGGAATTAGCTTTTTGCAGTTAAAAATTATTGAAGCTTGTCCATTTACGAAAAGTATGCTGCCAAAGCTGTCAAAATCCATTTTGCAAGGTTCGTATATACGAATTCACGTTTCAGACATTTGTTTCATATCATCGCCAATTTTAACTTGGATGATCTTGAAATTCATGTAAACCCGTCCGCATCGAAAACTTATACGTTTTATTAGGCAGGTGATAGGGTACCAGTTGAAACGAACCTAACTTATTATTACGACTATTTTAATTAGTTCAACAATTGGTGCAACAGCTGAGGTGGTGCCATGTGGAAAGTCGAGCATCTGTTGCAAAATTACAAAGAATATATTGTAAAATGTTTCGTATATATCGTTTATATATACGTGTATATGATACATTTTTTATTGTTAATATGTCGGATTAACCCATATCCACGATTATTAACTAAAATGTCAGCGCGAGAAATATACAGTTTTACGAATACCATTAAGTCATGGGTAGTTCTGAAATGTATTCAACCTAGAAAATTATTCGCATTTGGCATCACACGAAAGGAAAATAACAAGAGTAACTTTGAAATAGTGCTGTGCCAGAAGATTTCGAGAGACTTGCCTGGCAGATGAACATCCAAATAAAAAGGATGAATTGCCTAGCATGCAATGGCTATCTGTCACGAGTAGGGTTGAAATAGAAATATTATGCACACATTTGGAGCATAATGATAATATAATATAATGTTTATTTAGAGTTATTTTGGTGAAGATTTGTGGGTTTCGATTCTGAAAAATGATCCGAAATCTCCTTGCATATAAAATCAAATTCAGATCGATCTATGGCTTGCCAGGAATGTCCATTCATGAATAAAAAATTAGGGATATTTGCTTTGCACCCCCTCATTCGAATATGTGCATACTTGCTGTTCGAGAATTTCATCCTAGGCTATACCAAAAAAAATTAAAAAAGCCCCGAAAAGGATCTGGTTTCTGCTCCCCTATCCCCCTTTGAAGAGATTTCTTGCACAGTCTGATTTTGAGATATTTTTAACACTGGACTTTTACGCAAACATAAATAAAATACAAATTTAGGAATTCATCCTGGGCAAGTGAGGCGTGTCATGCACCAAAAATATTTGACTTGTATTTTTCGCTATACGGCGCTCTTTTTCGGCTAGTTTCGCGAAATTTTAAAAATTAATCTGGACAATTACAACCTGAAACAATGGGCTACCAAGTTCTTGATTTAATGAATATATTTTTGGACTCGCTCGCAAAGTTGCATACACCACTGGTTAATCATGCAAGTCATTAAAAATAAACTAAACAACTGGAAAAGGAAAGAAAATAAATATTCGCAGATCAGATGAAATTCCAAGGGATGCATTCGACCCAGGAATAGCCCCCAGAGAAAGCGAGTGGATTTCCTGAAAGAAACTAAAATCGACGCCTCTGATTCAAAATTCTTCGTCCTCACCCACCATGACCCTGCCCAACTTTAAAACAAGTCAGAACGTACAAAACTAACACGCGATATAAATAAAATAAAAAGCTCTGGTTTTGCTACGAGTAACTGGCTGTTGCAGACCCATACTGTCAACATGCCAACTATTTTGGTGCTCTGTTTGAAACAGAGATTGCAGACGAAAAAATGTGCAAAACAAGATTGCTGCAGTTGAATTACCAAGACTTGTTACATAGGGTATAGTTTCCGCATACAATGCAAAAATAAGAAACGTCTTGATGTACATACAGCATCGAGTCATTTGTGGCACTAAAAATCATTTCAAAATGTGAGTCTTCAATGGCTAGTAAGTCAAATAATAAGGCCAATGGCTAATTTTTCTTCCACTTTTCAATCATTTTTGCGCCTTGGAAGGAAATCAAGCCACACCATTTGAAATGCCATGATCTCTCCCCTAAATTTTTCATGATTCTTCCTCTCACTTTTAATTTCTTGGCATATCTCTAACTTTTCTGTAGGTGGGTCACCCTGTTCAAACTCATGGGCAAACTCATTTTTAAGTAATTCGAAAATATTTGAAGTGCACAACATTATTACTTTCAAGTTGTGCTCACGACCATTTAATATTATTATACACACGTGTACAGTGTCTTCCTAATGCCTAACGAAGTAATCACAAAATCTGCTAACATTATTACTATGCTGACTGGAATTTAGGCCATCGTTAACATAAAACATCTGACCTGTTAAGGAAGACTCAGGTTGCTGCAGGGTTACATGACGCATCTTCCAATGCATTTTTGTTGAAAACAACTTTTCTGAGAATAGTTTTGCATACAATCTCGGTGCGACTTCCCCCCACACAATTGCACATCCTCTTCCCACACTTTGAATTTGGTGTCTCTGCCTACACTCGCTGTACATGTACATGTACCTGAATTCCCCAGTCATTCTAAAGGACTGTTCGGAATGTATTCCAGCGTTCTGGTTTCGGATGGTAACTCAATTTTACAGTTTTAGAGGTGCCTCCAATTTCCTTTCATGTCTAAACTTAGTTGCAGCCCTCGACTCGCTTCCATGCCAGACTATAAAATGTTTCTTGTCAGGAAATTGAATCCGCATACACATGTACACGGCGGAAATTGCTCGCAAATGATCTCCAGACTTAATGAATTTTTCAAACACTTAAATATTTCAGAAAGAGCGCCTCAATGTCCTGCTGTGTTCGAGCTTGTACCATGTTTAAATTTCATTGATGAAACATTGCTTAATTCGATGCAAACTCGAAATTCATTCGAAATCATAAATACACCGAACCATTTAAAATTTTGGTAACTTAGAAATTTAATCTTCCCTTGCAAAGTTTACTTTACACATGTCTATATCTAAAGTACGAGAATTCCGGCTCAGACTCTAGATTCCAGGAATGCATTTCCTGTGAACGGTTAATATTTGCAGGTTAAACTCTCCGTTTCACACAATATCATTGCTTCACTGTTGACTTAGGAAAAAATACCCCTAGTCTGATAAAGTTGTAATCGAGCCGCTGGGAGGGGAGTATAATAAATCGACTTTAAATAAAAAAAAAATCAAAAGTTTGAGACACTGGCCAGAAGACTCGTGATCTGGCCTTAGCAGTGAGGGTCCCGTCATCCTGTCGCCATTTTGACAGACAAGAATGGTGTATTGTTTTTAATCTTCAATAGCTAGCAAGATACAAGCATTTCCTGTATTAAAGTTGGCATATAAATGTTAAGAGACCACCATACAATTCCCCCAAATGTTTTCGCATGGTCAACACGGCCAATAACCCAAATATTCTACAAAACTAACCACGTACAAGTATATTGAACAACATGTATCAAAAAATGTGTTCAATGTGTTTTTTTATTATGAATCAGTCGCTTGTTGGACACATTCTGAAAATGTGTGATTTTGCACGCTAGATGGAGCAGCAAGCATAATCAGCTGAGCTTCCAAAAGCCTTTCCCGCGCTTGTTCAATTCTGATACAATAATATAATATAATATCGACATTTCACGTAATATTGATGCATACAATTGCAGTCTCTCAATTCATTTGTTAGCTGCCCCAATTGTCCAGTACAACTGTGCAATTTTCTTGTTTGCATTGTGTCAGTATAATTTCTCTATTTTGAATTTCTGTTGAAAGCTACAGGTGTACGTGGTTCCTTTCACATTTATTACGATACATTTCACAATAAAATGCAAGATACAAGATAAAATATGCAAGAAAAGCTTTAATGTTTTACAAACCTTCTTTGAGACTCATGAGGGAACCCAAGTTTATGGCCTAATCAATTAGTTGGACACAAATATTGAAAATAAAAGTCATATATTACTTGTACGTCTTTTTGTATTAATAAAAGTTATTATTATAGATACACTGTATCACTTTTCATTTTCATTAATTTATTATTAAAAAAAATCTAAGTGAGATTCTGTATCATGGGACCTGGCTAACTGGGAACCCAGATGGGATAACTGGGAGGGTCCCATGAAATCCCATTTCTCCAGGTTCGACTGTAGTTGTGCACTTTTGCTGATAAAACTTCTAAATTTATGTGTGCAATACATGACAGGATGACTTCTGGAAAGTCAGTAATCGTGATATCGTGAATTTTTAAAGCAAATGTTAACATGAGTTGTGAATTTTTGTTAATTACGAACTCCTTTAATAGTCTGGAAAAATATGTGGCCCACAACTAAGATTGCATATTTAGAATTACCTCACAAGGTAAAATACCTTCATAATCAAATTCACAAATTGTCCAATAACCATTGGCGAGCCCACCCCCCAGCGATGCGTGAACCACAGGTTGGGAACCCATCAAATGTATTTTTAAAAGATGCTTGCATGGGGTGTGTTATTTTTGAGAGGGCATAGCTAGCATTTCTGGACCTACATGTAGATAAAAACGAGCAGCTATGTTGTTAAAAAAATATCCTTCCTGCTTACACACAGATAAGTGTTAAAAGATAGGCCATGAGAAAAATTAAATATGGCCTGTCAGCGCAAATATTCTATATACTGTATCCACACGCTATTTTGACCTATTATGAAAAATGGTATCTTGGAGCAACATTAGAAAGATACCTAAGAACTGCCGGTCTTAAACTAGGTGCCTCAAACCAAACAGATGATCTAAGAATGTAAAGGACTAATTTATAATATCAAGTTATACTAATGAATTTGAAGAGAAAAAATCAGGGATTGCACAAAGAACTTATTCATTCTATTTTTTAGCGTCCCATGGCAGTAACCCTAGTAAACACAATCCTCTTGCGTGCATGAGTAAAGTACAGGGGAACATGATGTCAGTGACCAGCTAATGAATCTAAAATCTGTTGTTTCTCATTTACATAAAAGGGGAGCTGTGAAAGTTTGGAAACCAAATGTGACGCCCCTTGTAGATTTGAAAACTGGTCCAAAGCAGCAATTACCCAGTGAACCCAGGCTCGTTACGAAAACGTCGTTGGCGGCCAACAATCAGGCAAGTATTTTTTCATGAAACAATGTATTGATCAGTTGTATGTCAGTATCAGTGCAGATTAGATTAGCAAATAACTGTCACAAGTTCCAATGAAATGCATAAGAGATGGGCGCATACATTACCAACGCACCAGTTATTTGTAATTCATGTTTTACAGTTTCTAATCCATTTTTCCAATTTAAATTATTTCCTGGGGTATGATTTGTGTAACTATGCTAAACTTATTCCAGCTTCCTCATTTTCCAATTCCCCAATGGTCTCCCACGTAAATGCATAAATGCACTCAACAAATTAACTAACTCCCACTAACAGCAATCAGAAATGATGCAAAGCAAAAGTTACATGTAACATGTAACGTCATGCAAATAACTCCCACGCGCGCATTTCAATTGCAAAAGCTGAAATCAGCTCATTTAAAAACCTCTGCTTTGCTCATATAAGAGTCAGCACGCCCAATAGACGTTATGCGAGGTTAACTATGTTTACGAGAGATGGCACGTGAGAATGCATAATATATCGCCCATTTAGTTTTTGTTGTTATGCGAGTTTACACTATAGAAAATCGCAATTGATGACGTCAATCTCGTAGCTTGACTACAAAGTGAACAATAAAACCGAAAGTTTCAGTCAATGTATAGCATAGTGGCAATTCGAAGGCTAGCAAACAATTTGCATCGTTTCTGCTGTAAAGGTAGGCTTAACTGATTTTAACTTCAATAATACATGTAGATATAACAAAGGCGTGCAATGTACATGTATAATACCTATGCACAATAAAGTGCAAACAATTTCATTTTACAGGTGCAGTATATAACTAAAAGTTTTCCTGCCTAGAAAATGCATTGTAATCGAATCATTGTAATTGTCAAAATACAGGGCGAGTGAGTGAGAAATGCCATATGAAATTAGCACAAAATGCAAATATAGCAAAGTGATAAAGGCAGTGTACCAAGTCAGGGGATGTCACTAGATACATCGTTGATGCCTTCCTACACTGACATTATCACTTTTGAAATATTTGCTTTTTTGAACAAATTTTAAAATTTTCAGGAGGGGCACTCCTTACTGACTTGCGTTGAATAAATCTATCAATACTTCACTCATTTGCCTAATATTTCATTATGAATTGGCTCTTCATCGGTTTTTTCCTTCATTACTTAACAACCACTTAAAAATAGTCCCTTTTACCCAATTCAGGTAAACTATCATTATGTCACCACAAAAAATGTTTTCATGTAATCACGTGGTTAAATATTTGTAAGCAGTATTGGTACACACTGGATGATCACTTTCTTCAGGAAACTTCTCACTGAAGGTCAATTGCCATGTTGTAAAATATAGTTTTGTTTTTCAGGAGGTTCGTCCAATAGGTAACACCCATAACGTAAGAGCCAGACCCTTTGGTGGTAGTCAGATTAACGGTGACACTGTAACTGCTCTGGTTCATAAGCAATACAATTCTCCCGCTGGTCTCTACTCAATGCAGAACATTGCTGACACCCTAACTAAACAGGCAGAAGTACTGTCCACTGGGGCTGTGGGGTAAGTGATAATGATACACACCTTGATCCTCCTCTCAACTAATACGCAGTTTCACGCCTACTGCCCTCCTTATTTGCCGGATATATATTACGTTTAGTTCTATGTCGTATGCGTTATTTGCATAAACAGCACCAGGAAAAAGTAAATTATCGCCATATTCATCCCAACCACACATGTCCCATCCCTTCCATACTAGGAACGATTTAAATGATAAAAGGTGCTGGCTTGTTTAGTAAGCAATGAGTTTCGTATTACAATGACTCTTACATCCGCCTTGCTGCAACGTTTACAATACATGTTTACTGTATCTCTGGATGTTTTTCTTTCATGCGCAGTATAAATTTTCAGAAGTATGAGCAGGATTTTCAAAGTAAATCTGACGTTTACAAAATGTTACAAAACGAGGGACAACCTGACGGTTGGTATTCGAGGGAATATTTAAAATAATGAATGCGGAGTGGCTTTTCCCCCGTGATTTTTCAAGTTTAACAGTTTTCAAAGTTTTCTTATTCCTACTTGATAATGCTGCACGTCTCCTACCGATGTGTTACAATTTAAGAACGTATGCAGGTATACGAAATCCCATGGTTCCCACCAACCAATTAAAACTGAACGTACATGTATTATATACTCGTACATTCATCAATTTGATTGCCATTTCATTCCATAGCATGAAGTTAACAAGTCTTCTTGCTATCGTGGTGATTCTTCAAAATATTTAACCGCCAACACTTGAGAAGTTAAGCTTAGTCATTTTGTTTAGCAATTTAAATAAAAATATGGTCTTTCAATAGGAGCTTATGCATTGAACTGAATATCTAGTTCATACTCATTGATGTTAACTAAAGTGTCAAACGCGCAGGCTTGTTGTTTATGCAGGATGGGACGCAAACAATTTAAGGTTTTAAATTCTATGCCGCTTCTACATTTTAGTAGGAAATTGGCCAAAACACATACCGATGTGTAGAATGGTTCCTAGTATTTAGTTCATCGTGTGAAATTAGTGCATTAAGACCCTACTTTTTTGAAAATGTTACAGGTCACTTAGTTACAGTAACGTTGGATCAGGTGGGGGACGAGTTATTTAGACGATGTGCAATGACAGCAGCAATGTACATACTATATTCTTTAAACGATTTATGACATTTCAGTGATGCATTTTTACGTTACAGATTGTCTAATTAATTCTGCCATGATTTGACATTACCATATAAATGACTGATTTGTGGAATTTTCAAACCCATCTACACATCGATGTTACTTTTGGCCCGCCACCTACAAATATGCGGAAGCGGAAACAAATTTAAATCGTATAATTTGTTTCTGCCTCCACCCTGTGTATACAACGTGTATTACCGAACTGTTGCAATGATTCCCAATTGGTAAGCCATGAACAATAGTTCCCATTTTAGGTATTAAGTGCCTGCACACTATATAACGATGAAATTACCTGGTGCCAAAGACAAGCACAAGTATTTCATACACATGTACACTGTAACTGTTGATTGTACAAGTGAGGACAATGGCGTCACATCGGTTCACATGCCCATGGAAAACCTAACCGAGCTGTTCCAGGGCCAAATTTTCAACGTTGACACTTGGCAATATCATTTCTCCCACTTTGCGCAGTTTCAATTTCATGAAGAGCAACCCGCCTGTGAACAAGGACTCAGCGGTGTACAGAATGGTCTGCGAGGAAGCTGAGACCCCGGGAGCAGAAGTCTTAGAACCAGAGGAGCAGTTCAGGGGCTCGTCCAGTGCCCAAGATGTCCAATCGCGATCTTTTAAAGTGCTGCAAATGGCCGTCGACGATGGCGAAGGTATGACATTCGCACAAGGGCCCTGGTCTAGCCGCTTCGGCCCAGTAAGGATCCCAGATCATAGTCATTTTCATAGTTGATAAGATACTGAAAACACCCTAAAAGTAAATTCCTCGCGGCAGGATATGCTGCACTCGGTCCATATTACCATCATTTGGTCAGTAAAAAAAGTATTTGATAGAATTTCCAAAAAAAGTTTCAGAAACAAACTTGACAAACATGCAGCACAACTGGAGTAAATTAATCAAAATGGTCAGAAAAAGCGCATGATCGCATTCCTAGAAAGTTTGTCATGTGCAAATCCTAACTCCACTACCGCTTCTATGTTCTCTTCTTTCTCTGCAGGCTTTAGGATCACATACCAAAGGGTCTATTTACGTTTCCGATAGCCCTATCCTCTTTCTTTAAAGCCTTGGATATCTTTCGCTATAAATCTACCCAAGGAAACGTCGAAAGGTTTTATGTAGATGGGGAAAATCTCTAGAGATTTCGCTTAGAATTTAGTCGTGGCATCTAGGCTAAAGAGAAATGCGTACGACTGGCTGAGCATGTCTTTTACAGGCCATATAGGGAATTCTTAACTATTAAACTTGTAGTGAGCAGATCAGTAAAGCTGGCTGAAATCTTGGCAGCGTAAACATAATGCTTCCAGGGTGCTAAAGACATATGGCATCTGGGATGTCACAACAGGTTGCGGGGTGCGAATTACCCCCCACAAAATTATTTCAGTGATGATGTCAAACAGCAATAAGTACATTGTACTGCACAATTAACGATACCATGATTTGATTAGCAATGCACATGCACAGACACATCCATACATGTACAGTTAGCCACTATATATAGAGACATACACAGGTTGATACAGAAACTGCAGAGGTTACAGCTGCTGATAAAAAGTTCATAATCTTAATCCTGGTGCCAAGGACTATACAGTTTTAGAAATTATTCAACGACGTAATGTAGAACACTCATGCGCAAACTTTGTTGTTCAACTCCACTACTACAGCTATTTCAACTGGATATATAAAATGCCTCCAACAGATGGAAAACAAATGGTTCGAAAGAAAGCAAATTCGCCTACATGCAGAGATTGATATCATATATGCACAAATGACAGCCTTTATATGACTTCACTTTGCGGAAAATTAGCCATTCATTCCGCACATTACATGGTCATATGTTCACATGTATAGCAGTTTCAAATGCATGGAAATCAACGTTATTTGGCAAACCATTGATACCAAATCATGCAACCACGCATTTTTATTACAAACCCTGAAAACATAGTTTCCTTCAATGACATCGAAGAGGTGCTTTCCAAATTATAGCAATAGAAATGTTTACTTTCATGTTAAATATATACATTTTAGCAAAATGTGCAGTGCTGAATATTTACATGTACAACTCATGTGAAACCATATTTGTAAATATACTCATATTGCATAATTGCATTTCACTTGGTGTGCACATGTGATGTTGAACGGCTTTAAAAAGAAAATATAATTTTGACTACACCTGAATATATAACAAACAAAAACATCGCAACGACAGATTATTTATCAAGATCTTTCAACTTTTTCATAGTTGTTGAACATATTCCAAGCTAACATACAGTATATTTGCTAGTTGCATGAAACTTGATCAGTTTTACATAGTTGAGATCACAAGAAAATGTAATGCGAAAGGGTAATTTCCTTAGAATAACTACATAAAAGCAGATCCCAACCCCTTCAACCCATTGATTTTGTTCATAAAACGATTTTACAGCCGATTCTGTTGGAATTAGCTTGATTGCATCACGGTAGAACACCGTAAAGACCCAGCATACATTACATAAAGACACGATAGTATCATTATTTCTAAATCATGAAGATTTCTAACGATATTGCGTGAGAGAAACTAGCCAGCATGTGCAAAATAGTTTTTGCCACTTGACTTTTTTTAAGGCTTTGCACGTGCTCTTCACAGCAATCGAGCATGACAGTAATCCAGATTACTTTCTGCATTTTAATTCAACGTTAATTACTGAGTTCAATGCTAAATTATTTACACTGTAGTCTTGATAACCAACCAGTATTAAAGCCTGCTAAAATACTAAATCCACTACTGGGATTTTAATTTTTAGGGGGAGGGGGTTTGACGAGCATTTTTTGGACAATGCGTTCATTGCCCACCTAATTTACACGTCGTTTTGTCCTAAATCATCTCACCAATGATGATTTTTCGAGTATACTAAGCGTGCATGTTTTGTTCAAACCCAGATACTTCGGGTCAGAGAATGGCTGCTCTTCGCCATGTTGAGGCTCCTAAATTCGTGCCTCCTTCTGAACCTGCAGAAGCGCCTAAGGGGGCTGAGAACCTCTGCGCAGAATGTGGCCGGCTTATTGTGTAAGTTTTCATAATACTACATGTAATTAAACTGCTAAACTAGAAACCAAAACTTACAAGAACAAGCTAAATTTGTAACTTTGTTTGCAGCGGCGTGTTCGTGCGCATCAAGGACAAGTCTCTACATGCTGATTGCTTCAAGTGCACCACGTGTGGGTCATCACTGAGGAATGTGGGTATGTGAAGATGTAAATGTGATACCAAACTAGATGCAACTTCTGAACTCGCTAAAATGTGGGTTTCCTACACGTATGCCTCATCAAATTTAAGCTGCCCGATCCTCTTTAAAATAAATTCCCAAAAGCTGCTTTTTTGGCGAAACAAAAAGCTGTTCAACGAACGTTATGATTACGAGTGATCGTAAACTCGGTGCAAATAACCAACACAATTCAACCTGTTGTCATTTCGCCCAACGCTCCCAGCCAATTTTATGTGAGACGTAAAACAATATCACGCCTGTCGCATAAAGTTTTAACAGAGTTATCACGTAGCAAGAAAATGACAGCTAACCACATAATAGTAACGAAGCTGTCACGTGGATTAGCCATAAAAAAGTCAACCTTGCATCGGTGATTTCAAACAAGTCATCAGAGTTAACCAGCAATCTCCCGTTATAGAATTCCATTTGGTGCTTTTCAGGCTACTATAACATCAACAATAAATTGTACTGCGATGTCCACGCTCGCCAAGTGGCCCGCCAGCAGGCTCATCCAAACACCCTGATCCCTTTGACCGTTTCACCGTAAGTTGACAGTTTCATGGAACGTAATCGAACCATAAAAATACTGGGTTATTTCGTGACTTCATCCATTTGTTTCTCCCAATTTGACAGCGGTGGAACTTTGCCCAAGGAGGCTATTGTTGGCTATGCCTCGTCGAATTCCACTTTCAATCCAGTTGGCCATTCTGGAGCCATCAGCCCCGTTGGCCAACCAACCAGCAACTATGGCACCCCTGTGCCCACGGGCCAGACGGGGCCTTTTCAGGTAAATATGGTGTTTTTGGTGTGCATTCCAAACTCCCCATTTTTGCGACGAACAGAACGTGTTACTGCTCGACTCATTCACGCCACCAATTATTTGTTTCTTTTCAACAATAATACCACTAACATATTTCCTACTACTTCGTGGAAATTCGTGCCGTGGGTGGTTGGTGGTTATTCAAAAACGTTAACATAATGAAGTGTAACTGCTTGTGACTGACCCAACTGAACTAAAATTCAAGATGAGCGAAAGTGAGCGGAGGCAACACTTTCAGTTTGGAAAGTTTTCTGTATTGGTTTTTAAACCAGCTGCCTGTGTTTTCACTTTCAGGAACCAAAACCTTACGCAACCACACCCATAAGTGTGGCAGTTGACACCTCCGCTTTCAGACACCCTCAAACAGCACCCCATGCAGATACGCATAAACAGCCAGTTACAGGTAGTTAATTCTGTGAATGCAAACTCTTAACACCTTAAACGTCTACTGCACGCTGTTCAATTTCTATGCATCATCTCGGAACGACTAAAGCTTCTTTCTTCCATGGCATGATATTGTGAACTTCATTTTTGCACACTTGATAACGCGTTATTTTTCCTGAATTACTAATTTTTTCCCGAAATGACATACTGTATGAGGCCAATGGTCGTGTCATTTCATGAACAAGAAACCCATATTAATAAACCTGACAAAACCCTGAATAGGCATTCCTTAAAAATAAAGAGAAATCTAGTTGTTAAAAATATTTTTGTAATAGAACCTTAGACTCGTTGGTTGTCCGGCCACAAATACAGTAGTTAGCTGTTGGAATAAAACTGACCAAAATCTTTGTAAAGGGAACAGGGAAAGTCAAGTACACACCACTTGACATATGTATTGTTCCTGCTCTTATTATACTTCAAATATTAGTGACATTTCGGTTCTTTTGAGATGGAGTTTAACTTTCAACTTTCCCCTGACTTCCCAAGGGATAATAAACAACTTTCTTTGACCAACACAAGTGCTGCAATTGCAAATATTATTACATGCCAATGTTAGCAATGCTACAGTATTCTCAGTAAACATGAGATGACCGCAGATCATACATTTGAAAGGAAACTGAATGTGCATTTCTTCCGCAGAACTGCGTGTATAACTTGATATGTCAAGTGTGTCCATTATTTGTTGAATTTCCCTGACGTTTCAAAGGCCTTGCCAATTCTCCTGACAAGTCCAGGTCTGGGGGAACCCTGTTGTACTTAGAGCTCATACTTAGATTTCGATTGCTCGGTTTTGTTCACATGGACCCGACTGATTGGTGCAACAACATAACCAACTCTAGCTCTTCCCACGTGGCTCGCTAACCTTTCCAATTGGCTCGTGTGTGTATCCTCCCCACTCCTCAAAGTCCTTCATTCAAAGATGTTGCGTTCCGGCAAGACATCTCGGTTCTGTTGTCAACGACCACAAGTTCTCTTGCAGCATCGCACGCTTGAATGGGAAATCCCCCATGTCCAACATTTTCAAAGCACGCCATTCTCGCACGTGTCCTCGACATGCCTGCTCGAGCACATTCTCAAGCTTTTTCCGTGTCTTAGCACCGATTCTTTCTTGTCCTCGCAGGCGGCTCGAAATTTGTCTGGCCACCCCAAAAGCACTCCGAGTTACCCACGGAGGCTGTAATCGAGGCCTCCCTGTCCCCCACCATCCCCACCTATCGCGCTCCCCCCACCACCCAACACGTGCAATTCACTTCTGGCAAACTCAAACACAATCAACAGACCTCCGCAACAGTAATCGCTACTCCTTCGCCTAAAGCATCGCCTTCTTTCTCGCCACTCTTTCCTGCCAAGGGGGCCCTACCGGCCACCCCCAGCTCTTTTTCACCGTCCATCTTAGGCCCTAAACCTTTTTCTCCTTTAAACGTTTCGGCCAAACACGTAGCTGCTCCGCTAAGTCCTGGCAGTCCTGGCACTTCTGCATGGGTCCCAACGTCGCCCATCGGGGCCACCACCAAGCCCATTCCCACCGCTCCGACCGCAGGATCCAGACCGGCCCCGCGCCGGGGCCGGGGGATCCTCAACCCGTCCGTGGCACCAGGAACCCGAATTCCCATTTGCGCCGTGTGTGGAACACCCATCAGGTACGCCAAATACGTCCGTGAATTGAAGACTTCAATTTAAAAAGGGTCTAAGTGCCACATTATGCCGCATGAACCGAGCCTAATAATATGCAAAGTGCACCGCAGTAAGTCCATGCTCAAGTGTATAAGGTCTGCGTTGCAACATTTTGCTGCTCATCTCACAAGCATAGATTTGGCACGTAGATCCTCTTATAGCGAAATGGATTTTTATGCTGTCTGTGGGGTACCGAATTCAGCTGACAAATGCATGCAAGGGGAGGACATGAGTGTCATTCTGTTGTTCTACATCCTCGAACATCACAGTACTAACATCTTTCAAACTTGAATCTAAGAACAATGTTAGTTTTCATTTCATTTGAGAATACGAGAATTCATCGGTAACGTGGAAAATGTGCCAGCATTTGAATACATTCCAAATAACAGCGAATTTTACGTTAGTCTTAGATTCAACTTTAAAAGTTGTTAAAAATGGCCTTCCTTGATTTAAAATTAAGGCTGTACTACTGAATAGTCCCGGCTCCGCCATAGACGCAAGTGGGCTTCTCTTAATCCTCTCGGATTTATGAAACCAGCCCGGAATGTTCTCGACAAGGTAAATTAACTAGATTTCGTGTTGGTCTGTATGAGGTATTACAGTCATTATGTGGGAAGGTACGTCAGTATCAAGTTCATAACTTTTCGGCAAGATTGTCAATAGCATAGTAACGAAATCGTCTCTAAGAAATTCAATTTGTAAATACAAAACTCAGTTTCCACCACTGTAATAAGAAGCAGCTACAAAACCCTGAGGCCATTGTGAAATGCCATCAGCAATCAGATGGCAGATGATGAACCCATTTTCAATTTGGTATCGAAATACAAGATGGCTAGGATGTATCAATTCGGTTAAGTTCTGATTTTTCGAGTCCTTGCTTCCCTTGTAAATGAAAGGCAACAGAATGACTCTCAGATATGAAATTCTATCGAATGCAGTTTAGTATCTACATTATAGATGAGCTATCAGTTCTTAGCATTGTTACATTTAATATTTTGTTTCAGGGGTCCGTTTGTAACTGCTCTGGGCAAGACATGGTGCGCTGAGCACTTCCAATGCGTAAATGCTCAATGCCGACGCCATTTGCAAGATATCGGTTTCGTGGAAGAGCAAGGGCAATTGTATTGCGAAAAATGCTACGAAACCTACTTGGCCCCGGTATGCTCAAAATGCAACTCCAGAATCAAAGGGGTAAGCGCAGCATGCATTTTTCATCTCTTCCGTGAAGCCGAAGCTGAATACTATGGTACAGGTTGCAAATGCACATTATCAGTTACTGATTTAATGCACCAATGAAACAGTTATTAAAGATAGACTGTAGGTTGAAAGTTTTAAATGATGCCCAATACATCAGCAGACGAAATGCTGTGAAGCTAAATAAAACGTCCCCTGAGAGTATGCCTTCCATGATTGCATGGCTGACCATAGTGATTGCCAACTATCAGAAGTATCTATCTATTGACGTTATGTGCTCATGCACATGGACGGTATTAATCAAGCGTGGATAGATATACACAGAGCAAGCATGAACTGAAGATTGGAACCATTTATCTCATTGGCATTCATCATAATTTGGCTTAAATTTATGTAACTGATGGAATACAAATCAATTTGGCAGAAGTAGAAAAGCTAAAGTTTTAAAACGTTCAAAATTACTTTGAAAATTAGTAATCATTATTACTTCGAAATTACTCGATCGTTTTTAATGAACAATGAAAGCGATTAATTATTGGTAAAATTCCCTAAACATTCTCCCGTATTCTGTGGAACATAAAGTTTACTTGTCGAAAATCCATCAATAATTAAGAAGATATAGCCCATTTACAATAGAGCATGACATACCGCCCACCCTGTGGTGTATACCCCATATACTGTACACGTGTTTTACCAGAAACGTCGTCATGGATATCAAAAAAAAAATTTTTTTGATAAGGAGCTACGATAGCGCTGTTCATTACAGATATTTCCTTTTTCAGGACTGCTTGAATGCCATTGGGAAGCAATGGCATCCCGAATGCTTCGTGTGCGCCAATTGCCGCCAACCCTTTGGCAATAGTCATTTCTATTTGGAAGATGGACTTCCTTATTGCGAAAAAGGTATATAGATTTCTAGTCATTCAATGCACGGCAATATCACTTTTCTTACATAAAACCAGCAGAGTTAGTATTTCACTTTAAAAAAAAAAAATGAATGATGGCATTTTTGACCAAACTTCGTAGCCTAGCAAATCCCAGCTTGTGTAATGAAAATCACACAAATACAGAACTTATTTTCCCCCAATTATGTAACCTCGACTTAGCGCTGACAAATGAAACGTTATCGATTCTGGGTAACCCAACGATTTCGATTCCACTATGATGTCATTATTGTCATTGCTTACAGACTGGAACGAACAATTCACTACTAAGTGCCTTGGTTGTGGATTCCCCATCGAGGCTGGGGATCGCTGGGTTGAAGCTCTCAACAGCAATTATCACTCTCAATGTTTCAAGTGCACCGTAAGTACCTGCATGCCTTTCATTAAATTCTAATCACTGCGCGAAAAAGTAGTTTACTACTTCAAATTCACCATCACCAATATTCTAGTCATCATTGACTAATACTCGAACTCAATGTCTAATTAGCATTTTACAAACAAAATGAGCATGATGAACATTAGTCCACATGTGATGTGCTCGCTGAAATCCGATCATCTTTCAGTTCAAGTTGCGCGTACCATATTTAAGCCTGAAATATGCTTCGAAATTGCCCAACGGGAACTATAATAAAAAAGCCGGGTCATTTTACAATCCATTAGTCTAATCAAGCAACCTACGCTCGATTATTTAAAACATCTTTGAGGCAAAGACATGATGCACGGCATATCCCATGGAGTAATATTAGGAAATTATTCGGTAGCACCATAGTAAGTTTTAAGTTTAATTAGTAAATGTCATACCCAGTAGGTTATCCATACTTGTGGGTATTCGTATAAGATATTAGGTAATTAGTTCTTTGGATCGTAAAACCAAAGCTTATTTTTAGCGTTTTTATCTTAGTACGCTGCTATTAGCCAGATGATATCTAGTGTATAACTACTACATGTATATCGAATATAAGCTCGTTGTGCAAATTGGAAAAACAGACATTTGTGAAGCGCTGGTACGTTTCACAGATAAACAAAAAATATTTCAACGCGTGAAAAGCTTTCATCCTCTTAAATGTATTTTCGTGTAAAAAATTATACACGAAAATAAGATACACTGTAGTACTTTACAGCAAAATCAACAAATGTTGCACTTTTCTTACATTTAAAATAGTGCGTGAACATGGAAACAAATATAATCTGTTGAAATTCTCTTGAAATTTCAGATTTGCCACAAGAATCTGGAAGGACAGAGCTTTTACGCAAAGGGGGGTCGTCCATTCTGCAAAGCGCACGCTCGTTAATCCTCGGTCCATATAAACACATCTTAATGTTCAATCATTATTTAAGAAATGACATTTCATCTCCATTAATGAATAGGCTATAAATTGGAGTGTGCAGAAGTGCCATACGTGTGGAAGGCTAAATTATAACAGTAAGGCCGTATCTGATTATCTATGAAATTAACGCATTTTAAACGCGCTTCATAAGTTTGATTTTGTAGTTTAAAATATTTATAGCTTAACGTATGCTAACGTGTTTAACTTATCAAATTGTGTTGTTTTCTTCCTTTTATCTCTTCTAATTGTGGCCTAATTAAGTGTATGTGTGTTCTGCTGAAACAGTTGAGAGAATTAAACATCACATATCCCAATTATTTCACAGAAATTTCTTCCCATTTAAAATGTGCAATATACATGGAATTAAGTCCAAGTTAAGGGCTCCGAGCCGATCATCCTTCTAACATTTTAAAGTAAAGGGCAGAGATAAACGTTTATGTATTTAATTATGATAGAGGGCAGGGGGAGGATTGGCCAGTATTGGATATATATGGTGACTACTTCGATTGTTTCATGCTACCTGTCATTTTATGAATAATCCCTTTTTGGATAGTTTTAAAGTTGTTTTGGGAAATAATGTATTTCAATGCGTATGCTTACCTAATAGTAACCAAAGAAATGTTGATTTTACGCGTTTGCCTTAGTCTAAAACCTAGTCAATGAAAGTGTTATGATTGTACTGCATTTATAATGTCTTCAATTCTGCATTTATTTAAGAGAATAAAAGTCGCCTAATGAAGTGGTGTCATAGTTATTGGCTGATAACAATTCCCCATATACCCTCAAACATTTTATCTTGAAAACGCAATAAATTCCACGGGGCATTTCCATAGATATATATATGCTGTATATTTTAAAAGCAATTCTCTAAAAGCTTTAGGCCACTAGATGGCGAATATCTTTTTGCATGAACGCATGCAAAATCAGGCAGTAACAGTAAAAGAAATGAGCAGTCGCCCGTGATAGTGCAATACCTTGTAGAGTGAGATATGTTATGTCAACAGAATTGGGCTATTAAATATTATAAAAAAATGTATTGAAACTCATGGCACCCATGTTGGCGTCAGATATGCACAACCCTATTGGTATATTCACAGAAAAAATATGTCGCTGATTTACGCGTCAATGGACAATTATCGGAAACACGTTGTCTCGTCGTGGCAAGAATGTATCTTAAAACCCTAGATAGGTTCCATATCGACCTCACTGAAGTACCCATCAGACCCAATTAAACTCAAATCATAACTAACAGAAAAAAAACAGGGGTCGAGTAAAAAACTACTGACTTACCAGTCATTACCAGATAACCGAATGATTTCAAAAAAATGTATGAAAAGGTAAGCTTTGTCAACTTTAAAACGCATGTTGATGCGCTATTGACATACCTGTTGTTTATTGAGTTGCTCAGAGAAGTACTGCTTCCTATCTTTGACTGAAATTCTGCCCAAACGATGATGAGGTCAGCAAAGTTGATGCAAAGTACAGACTGTAGATGGACGATCGAGTAAATCTGCTGGAAGTCCGCGTTTCACACTCTGAAGCACTACATTTCTAAGTGTGTTATATAATCCCGTCGATATACAGCATGGAGATAATATCGCGATTTCACATACAGTAGTATCACGTGTAGTAGGTGCACCTGAAACAAAATTAAAGCACCATCAGATACATGTATTGATATGCTATGTACTATGTACATTGCTACACTTGACATCATTCACTATCTTTCATCACGCAGTGGGTATCCCCGCAAAAAACACGTTGGCAAACACATAACGCAGAAAATGGCTCTCTTGAAATTTACATAAATGCGGCTATACCAACGCAAAGTACTTTCTTATCTTACATCCTGCAAGGTGCATCCTTAACGGCTCGTAGGCAAGCAGTGATTGCCCCCCTGCGAGGGGTAGTTAAATAAAGAAATCAAGTTTTTAGGTTACATGATCAGCATAAAATGAGATACTTTCATAATGTAATTTTCAAATAACATTTTAAAGTTTTTAATTTTTTGTATGTCTAGGGATAATATCATCAGCGCACTATTGTACACACTGCTATTCCTCAATCCGGAGAAAAAGCAACATCATAAAACCAAGTGTGTCAACAAAATGAACTAATTACGTTTACATATTGCCAGCCGCGACAGGTTTTCGAAATGTAAAACCCTGGAGGCATAAAAATGTATAAAGAAAATGATTATATAACGTATATGATTCTCATTTTTTATCATAATTCGCCACATAATGTGAAAGGGGTCTACACAACTTCAAGGAGATGATTCTTAAGAGGGTCATAAACCATATTTGGAATGGTTAAAACTTGGAAAGTACACGTCCTTTTCTCATTAATTTTAGATTCAAAATCTGAAGCAAATTTCTAAGTTTCGAAGGATTACTTCGAAGTCTAGGGTTATAACCGGAAAATTTTTTCAACAGCTCATAGTTAACGTTAACTTGCAATACCAAGATCAGGAATGACATTTGTCAAACATTTATATAAACTTATCGCCTTGTATATTTAATGGATGAGCGTATGAAGCAGATATCAAATTGCATACAGATTCCCACAGGAAATAAAATTTCGGGCCGTGAGGGCCATTTTGCCTTTCCAAGTAGGCTAGCAGAAATCGAAATACATGGATAACAATCAATCCATGTATTCGTATTTCGAAGTTTGCATTACAGACACGTCTCGATGAAACTTCAAAGAGGCAATTATGCCAGCTCATGCACTCAACCAGCCCCAATCTTCGATAAAATTTATCAATATGGTTTTTTATTGCATTTCACACTTTTTGGTTGGCAGAGGATAGGCAAAAAGCGGCTTAAGCTGTGGAAAAACTTTCATTTCATAGTATTTCAAGACACCTCAACATACATTCTTCTGGAGCATGCGCAATAGTACAAGCTCCAATCCAATGTGATTTCCACTGAGGCGACTATCGTGCCCTTCAATGCCTCCAATGATCGAGGGGATGGCTTATTCTCCGGAATTCTTGTGTGTAGAAATAAACATTTGTGCAGTTGTAGCGGAGTTCAGTTCCGGATTAGCAGTGGACATCGGCATCTGCAATAGCCTTGCTCACGCTACAGTATGACTGAATCGGATTGGGATTATTAAAGTGAGCGTGACGTATACCCACAGTCGAGAACAGCAGGTGGAGAACATACGTCCGAATTTCTATTCTCCAAAACTTGACAGTTCGTATTAGGAGTTTGTGTCTCCGCTCAAACCGGTAAACATGTTTACGTCTTTCTTATTTGTGCACTTTCTTTTAGAAATAAAATATGCATGAGATGTGTTGTTGTCTCTGTCTACATATAGTTAGAAGCGAACATCCTGAGCTGCCTAGTCAAAACTGCATGCATTTTGAAAATCGAAGACTTGAATTTCAAAAGGTTCTACGTGCATAAATTAGTTCATTAATACGCCATAATCTACATGTATTATCCGAGCCTATCAATATTCAAAAGTGCACTTCAATTTGATTATCTGATGAACATAATCCAATTGAACATCTATTCTTAAATTTAATATGCTCATGTTGTGTGCCAGTGTTGGTGACCGTCTAAGAAAGCATCACATATTACTTATTGTAAATGCTGTGAAGTAAATCGCCCAAATAAGTTACTTGAAAGTACACTGTACGAGCTCGTAAGCTTACTTGCAAGTCTATTGCCTATACACATGTATGTTCTAAAAATGTTTATTCCCATACATTACTCACTTAATCAAACACCATACACGTATAATTGCTGGCACCCACATTTTTAAAAAAAAGTGTGATTAACTGACATTTGTTTTCATAAATTTATCAAATTTAAGTATTGTAATCCTGCATCATAACATATATAGTAAAAACATAATTTCTTTGTTATTTCCATAATTTTCTGGCTTTCAGTTTTCATCATAAATGCATATTCGAAAGCACCTTTCATTATTTGTATCAAACAAATGCTAATATCTTTTAATTAACAACTTGAAACAAAAGAATTAGAAACTTAATGCAGCGATGCTAATTCTCGCTCCTGAAACACATTTTTATAAGTTGAGATATCAAAATGTAACCAATCGCATTGTATGACTTCCTATAACTCTTCACTTTTACGAACATCGATTAATGTCTTATTTTGCACAGGCATAGCCTATTTTTTGTCATGGTATCTTATGAATGCATTTATACATGCATCCCTATAACGTGGTAGCTTGAAGTAATGAATTTGGTCGTAATCTTCTGGAACGTCAGGTTTATTGTCTCTTTCTGACTGACTATCAAGCAGTTACTGCATTATTTACGACCGAAATCCTTAATGCGAAAGTGCAGAATGACATTATATACGTTTCATGAAACCGCAAAATTTGAATAGTATACCCCTACAACTTCCAATATATTCAATGCATATTTTATGTTTAATTTGAATTGCATATCACCCCAAGTAAGGCCAAATTGCCGAATTTAATTTGTTCCAAGAACTTATAAGTCTGCGTAAATTCGCTTCCTTACTTATAAGCAATCAATTTGCGTTTTTTGATTGGCATTTGGTGTAAGTTGAAGAGGGAATTTTCGTGCACGACCGAGTCAAATGGTAGCTTTGGGAACGATAAATACAACTATTGAACACTATAAACGAACAAGGTGCTTTTAAGGGCAATACAAAGGGTGCATGCGTGGGTAATTATGGTGAACATAAAAACTTAGCATACATAAAACTTTGCCACAGTACCCATACCGTTTCTTGAGAATTGAAAACTCTACTTTGCATTTAATTTCCAAATGATACAGTCGAGCAGATGTAGTCTTTCGATCATCGCCCATTCCACATGCACCATGTCCACCAACAGGTCATTCAGTGATTTTAATGGCAATGCATCCAGTGACCAACAAGATGATTTTCCCATGGACTCAAGTTACCTAATCGATCCATACTGGCTTCAGTTTCCCCCTGTGCCATGGCAGGCCCACTACTTCGTAGGCTCAATTATGGTCATCATTGGCCTTATTGGAGTTACTGGAAATCTCTTGGTTATTTTAATATTCACCAGGTAAGGCGAACCTTCAGCATGCCATACAGTGTCAAGTATACAGCAGGGTGTCTACTGGATTTGGTATTATAAATTTCATATGACTTTTCAATGAATTTATCATTACCTCTACAAAATTCTCAACGCTTTGAGGAATATGGGATCCCGTTCAAGCTTTGTCATCGCAAAATCGTGATCCTAATATAAATTTCCGGACTTTACATGACTTCCACTACCTGTAGGCATCTTGCACTACATAAAAACTAGACCAAAAGTTTCTTGTTTTTTTCCAGATTTGACCGGCGTCATAATCCATCCAATATATTGATAGTAAATCTAGCCATCAGTGATTTCATTACGTCATGCCTACATCCAATGCCTTGTTATTCCTCCTTCGTGAAACACTGGAGCTTTGGCTTATTAGGTATACAAAAGCTTTCAACAAAACTATGGTTTATAGCACTTTGGCTGGGCTGTCATATATAAATCAATATTCGAGCATAAGAATGAAAAATTGCGGCTTTGTTGAAATTTCGCTTGTCAATAAAATTTTCCGACCTGCTCGAGCAATTGCAATTACAGCAATATTGTAATGTACTTGGAGCTAAACATATCACTGAATAATTGGATCTTAGATCTTTTCTCAACGTTCGCGAAAATGAGATATCAGCTAGGTTTCATTAATCGACTTGAGATTTTCAGTGTGAATGTTTATTTATAGACGCTAATGTAATCCACATGCACTTATTTATTCAGGATGCCAGTTGTACGCTGCCGGAACTGGCTTGTTTGGCCTTATGTCAATTGCCACGTTGACTGCCATTTCGATCGAACGGTATGCAGTCATATGCGTTTTACCATTGAGAAGATGGGCGCTAACTTACAACCGGACAATAAAGGTACATTAACACATTCTTGAGTCAATAATGTTATTGCACGTTATTGCACATTTAAGAGAAGCTAACTTTCTTACAGTCAGTTGCTGAACATCCGTTTTGAATTTCTAGTTTGTGCCCCAAACCAAATAAGTTGAAAGAAATACAATTTATTCAAATGATATTACCATGTTTAGCAAGCTTTAGCGTGTCAAGAAAAGGGTGTGCCGACATACAGTGTACAATTTTGGTCTAATTACAACCACAATATTGATTTCGGGTCATCAATTTATATGGAACTGTGCACTGAATTCTGTTTTAGTCACTCATTTGTCGGTTGTCATTACGAAATGACAAAAGATATGCAGAATAGGACGCATGATCATCATGCATTCTTTTACAATTTAATTAAACGAAGTTGCAAAAGCGCAGCAAAACCATTGTTAAATTGTAATTTTGTGCTACCTTACAAATGAGAAATCTAATTAAAGTTTTGTTTCACCGATAGACGATTGCTGCCATTTGGATTTATTGTCTGGCTTTGATGTTGCCACCGTTCTTCGGCTGGGGCAGATTCACTCTGGAAGGATTTTTAACCAGTTGTTCCTTCGATTACCTGGATCGAACACCCCACAACAGGTCCTACATCATCTACTTATTTTTCTTCGGCTTCGTCACCCCTGTCTGCTGCATAACCTTCTGCTACAGTGTTATGTTGAAAAAGATCGTCAAACACGAGAAGGAAATGAGTTCCACCAACTCGGTGCGACGCCACAGTGCGACTCACAAACCTAATAAACGAGTGGACACCAAGACAGCCAAAATAGTGTTTGTCCTCATCATCCTGTTCGTCGTATCTTGGTCGCCCTATGCAGTGGTAACCCTCATCGCTCAATTTAGCAAGGACCCGATAATAACCCCATTCCTGTCATCTCTGCCAGCATTGTTCGCAAAGGCAGCCAATATCTACAACCCAATCGTATATGGAATATCACATCCCATCTTCAGAAAAGGACTAAAACGATGGTTGCTGTGCGAACATGACTCGTCGCGACTCACATCTACGAGGAAAACATCAGGTCAGTATAGTCGCAAATTCAGCAATGTATCAAGAAGTAGTTCTTCAAACACTCCCTTGCAATCTCCTGTGAATGATCAAGTTTCCACCTGCCATTTATGAATGATCAATCTCGTTCAATAATATTTCTTTAAATAGACCCATATTCTAACTCATATGGGTGAGAATGCCTCTATAAATATCTCTTCAAAACCTCCCTTGCAGGCTCCTGAATAATATCAGGTTTCAACCTGTCATCTATGAATTAGCAATACCGTTCAATAGTATCTATAAATAGTGAATATTCCAATTCATGGGAAAAATGAAATATTATTTCACTATTATAAAGCTTGCAACGCGTGATATGTCAACATCCACATGTGGACGTTAAAGTGCCTTTCAGAAAGGTACAGTAGCTGCTCACATGCCCATTAAAACAGATTTTAAGCAGATATTTTGCAGGGTCATCCCGCATGATTAAATGGCTTATTTTTTTAAACCATTCTGAAAACGTAGTAGATATATGTACTGTATGGTTTTGTCTGACATTTGTCTGTCAAGTAATAAACGAACATGGGGGAAATCTGACGCATCCGTTTTTGTTGAACTGTTATGTTACAGCAGTTGGCATGGGTATTCACTGGTCAACAAGTCCACGGCTTGCAATAAATCACACCCCAGCTTGTTTACTTAAATGTAAAGATAGCGCCATCTAAAGCGCCCGAGGTTTTGTGTATGTTAGGATGTGCCATCAGTAGACAGTAATCAAAGACTGAAACTTACATTGATCCTGCATTTCGATGGATTGAGTAGGAGGGCTCTGGGTAAACAGCTAACTGTGCACTGCAGCAAAAGTTTTATGTAACCTGTCAGATGTTTCCTATCATTTGTTGGTTTTCAATTTTATTTTTGCTATTGCTGTGATCCATTTTTCAGGACTACCAACCAATATAATGTGCTATCCTGTCAATGTTTGTTTCACATTTATACTCGTAATGCTTAGTAACGTACATGTTGTATGTTATTATCCTAAAATCAATAGTGTACTTAGAAAGGAGATATTCCGGTACATCGCACTGTTACATGTAAAATAAATTTGATTTTCGTTTTTCGAGAAATGTATAGTTGTTGCGTCATAAGTTTCAGATTATAACAATTCCCACATTACGATGTCCTGCAGACAATGTGCTGACAGAGGCTTAAATTGAACCGCGAAGACGTTACCACTATGGACAACTGAATCTTAAATATTTACTACAATATATACAGAAATCTTCTGCGGTTCAGCTTGATCGTTTTCAACCTTCAAATAAACCCGCAGTTTCATTTCTCTAATTACATATGTACTCTGTGGTAACTATTAAGCCGATTACTTTTCTTAGTGTGTGATGGAGCCATCACACACAGGCTCCATTTCATTGCCTCGAAAGCTTTCGACGCCTAATTGCTACGGATTACCACTCTTGAATTTGATTAGATTGCAAGCAATCGTTTGTGCCATTCAACGCAATTCGAAAGTTTTCACATGATAAACAAGAGCGTGAAACGAGGAGGGTAAAGTAAACAACTGCCTCTTCACACGGCCACCTAAGAGTACAATAGCCAATAAAGCAACAATTAATTCCTAATGCCTACCTTAATTAGTAACCTATTTCATACATTTGCAATTTGACACTTTACGGGAGTCCTACAGCTTCCTGTGAGAGACCACAACTGTCTGCAAACAGTTTTTATACCAACCCGCGCGCCTTAGGGCATGGCCACAGCCTTGGACTATTCCAAATAAAATTACCCATTGCACAAAACAGGGGATGGAGGAAATTAATCGCTCTTGATCGTAATATCACTGATTTGTTGCCTAAATTGACGTTGGTCCTAAGGTGAACCCTACGGCTGGACCTAACCAAACTTAATTTCTTGTCCAGCATACCTGATACAGTGTACATACATGTATACAGTATGTACAATTTTCATTTCTGAGAAAAAATACAGTGTCATTCCAAACTACTTTCAGTTCAAAATTCTATTCAAATACCCATAATATACACGCCTGCTTTATACATGTACTAGTACGTGTATTTGAGCCGCAAGTTCAATATGATAAATACCTGCTAATGGTGGTCTTCGGATTCACTGAGATAAACAGTAAAGTTATGTGCGACAGAAGGCATTTTACGCCATCTTCAAAACGAGCAGAACATAGAATCTGACGTTCCACGGTTGCCATGGTTACTACGTTCCATCGACACGTGACCCTATTCAACGAATCAGAGCGAATCAACGCTAGTATATAAGCGGCAAATTCAAACAGACACACGCAATTTGAACCTCCAAATATGAAAAGATGATTAATCAACCTTTGTTGGTTGATAAATTTGGAAATACAGCCTGACCAAAAGATTTCGAGTTTGTAGTAATGTAAAATCGGTTTTTGATTTATGTAAATCAATTTCACCATTTTGGCCATATTCCATACCGAATACAAGTTTGGTTTAGTATACAATTGTGGAATGAAAATAAAAAGACGCTGTTTACTCGTTTATAGAATTCAGTTTGGCTGAAAGTGATTCAAATTCAACATGAAGATGTGACGACAACCTTTCCGTTGAAATGTAATATAAGAATACAAGTCTACTGCATCATTAGCACAGAATTTTACATACCCAAATGTTTCTTCGACATTTGAGTGATTTGACTGACATCATTTCTTCGATTGGAAACTCGTTCAAACGTCTGTAAAATGATAGCAATTGTTTCATGCTTTCAATTCAATCTTTTTGGTGCAATCGATACTTGTAGCACGCAGGATGCTTTGTTATTTACCGTTATAATCGATGAAGATAATGGATGCTGCAAATAATGGGCAAAGTTGGCCAAGTATCACTTGGATAGGTTGGAAGAAGAAATTCTAACCACCCATGTTTCTCCGATTCGTTCTGCCCATTTCATAATGCACACATCCGTAGCCAGCATTCCTGGTCTCACAGTTTTTTCCAGAGGTGTTGAGCATCAGCATTTTCTGCCAGCATCTTGATTTTGAATTACCTCGGATGACATGCACCTACTGTATATAATTTCCAGGTGCTCTATTCGCGAACATTTTCTTTTAATGAAACCTAAAAATAAATTATGAACGAAAAAACACGGTATTTACGTTTTCATACGAAGTATACTATCTTGTTAATTACATTTCATCGGCATTTCCAGCTGATGAGTTTTATGGTATTCTACGTCAAATGTAAAAAATCGTCTCTCGGCTGGTATTTCCATCCTACGCGTAACGTCACACCGGGAAGGATTCACAAAAGTAATTAGAAGCAAAATGACGTAACATCACATACTTTTTTTTCAAATCTCTCTTTTCGCTATGGCAAATGGAAATAGGTCGTCAAACTCGTAATATCACGGTTGGTCGTCAATATCACTCACGTCAGATCACATTCTTGTCCCCGACTGCTAGAAAATGTCCAAATTCGAGCAATGAGGTCTAATTGCCACCATGCAGCATCCCCACCTTGCAGGAACATCCACAGGGAAATTTAAAGATGGCCACTACTGGACCACTGGCTGGGTCATTTGGCCGAATGGCCACCATGCGATGGGCGCTGTAATGCTCTACGCAAGACGATTTGTAATATGGTGAAATGAAAAGACATTCCTTCTTCAGCCTCCTAAAGATAAAAAGACAAATATTTTATTAATGAAAAAATGGTACTCTAGCCAGCACTTATTCTATTTGTTTAATTTACTGACTAATCATGTTTCCATTCTAGGTATAAAAGTCATGTTTCATTTAGCTTTTGTGAATTATTTAGCCAGGCCCCCTACAATTTATCTCCAAAGAGGTCGAAAACGACAGTCGTATCTTCAGTTACGATGTCGCCACGACTGTATATGCATTGACGCATCGGAATTAAATGACTACTTTGAGAGTTCCCACAAGAGTCTTGCACAATGGACACAATTATTAGGGTCTCTGAACGATCACCCATTACATGCAAGCTTCGGAGGAAATGTAATTAGACCTTTGGCACTTGAATTATTAGCCCAATTATAATTACGGAAACAATAGTAATGTCAAATCTAAACAAATTAGTAAGGTGGAGTCAGTTAAAATTATTTTTATTAGGTCAGATCCAAACTAATTAAGGGTGGTTGTAATTATCATTCCAATCCACTTTATGGAACTTCGAGCCAATTCGTATCCGTTCTATTGGTCTCATTTTTTGCATGCCATCAGACGTTGGAAATATTTTCCAACAGTCTGAAGCTTCAAGAAATTAAATGTAACAATGTTGCAGTCCACCTTAATGCGATGGTAATTGCCTTTCAAATTGTGTTGGCGGTTTACACCCCTACCACCCCCTATACTGATAGTAGAGTACTTAGTTAAAAAAAATTTAATTTGTTATATTAACGCACCAACACATGACATCTGTATGTTGAGTGTGTGTTGAAGTCTAAACTATTATTTTAGGTCAGATTCAAACTATCAAGCTAATTAGAGAATGTTGCGTTATCTGCTTGTAGGATGATTTCTTTTATAAAAATGATGAGAATAAATTAATCAAAAATTAAACTATTCCATTTTGGTTTTCTATGATATTATCAATATTGCTTAGCATGATCAAAAATCTCAGAATTGAAAACCATGCTGTCAAAAAAAATGAAGACTGACAAAAATTGTACTCACAAGCAGGATTCCACTCGTAAAAATTGCGGATATTCAGGGGTATTAATGATGATCATCCATTTGCCAGTGGTTGCATCCCGGGCCCAGCCTGGTTGCAAAGCTTCTATCGAAGAATCACATACTGACAAAGCCTCCCCTTTTCGTTCTGCATCTTCTGGGAACAGCTCAGCTGGAGTTCGTTTCGCCTCCAATTCTGTCCAAAGCCGCTTCACCGACTCCTGATGTTGTTTCACCACAAGCTCCACCAAATTTCTAAGAGAACATCAAAAAGTTAACCATTGCCCTGAGGTTATGGGGGCGTTCAAATATTCAGTCATCATCTTGGAGGGGGCATGTTGTAAATGATCCCCGTCCCTGGGAAGGATCTTCAAATCTCGAAAATGTTATGACAATCTTTGAACGTCCCATAAACTTGAAAGCAACTCCACAAACCTTGGATACTCTTCGCTCAATGGGCAGATGTTCCTGTCGCTTCGACTGCAGTTTGCGGGCCCATTCAGCGCCTGCGTCTTGAAAGCGGAAGTGACCGAAGTCTGCGTCGCGTTGCCGCCTGAAGCAGGCACTTCCGGCGCAGCGCTGTCGTTGGAAGTGCTGTTGAGCCTCAGGATGACCGCTCTGGAAGGCGGCTGGAAGGGCCTGGAGGGGCCGCTGGGGGCCGAGGTGATGGTCTCAAAGAGCTCAGCGATGTCTTCCGGTGTCTTGATGGGGGGCACCGGAAATGCGAAGCTCTTGAGCGGTATGACGCGCACCCTCTTGGTGGCTGTTTCCGTGGCATTCCCGCCACCGGAAGCAGTTTCTGCAGCGGCGAAGGCGGCGGCGTTCATGCTGATGATCTTCAGAAAGTTCCTCATCTTGTTCCTCGACTCCCTCTTGGTGGAGAACTCGTCACCCAGGTCGCTTCTGGAGGACTTGGTCTCTCTTCTGGAGGCCAGCTGGAGCTGCTTGGGGGCCTTGGACAGCACCTCCACGTTGAAGGAGGAACTCTCCCTGATGGGGCCGTTGAAGTCGGACAGGGGGGACAGTTCCCACCTGGAGGCATCGTCGTCGGGTGCGGTCTCGCTGCCGTGACCCCGGTCGTTGGGGTCATTGTGCTCGGAGACGTCCACGGACGCCACCTCCCCGTCAGCTTCTGGAGGGCCGCTTTCCAGCCCGCCATCAGCGGGGCCATCCAGGGCCCCGTGGGAGCTGGGCACCACTTCGTCCTCGCCGAAATAGTTGACCTCGTCGGAGGACTTCTTCTTGGGCGCCTCGGTGATGTCCACCAGGGCTTCGGGATCCTCCGTGACTGTCAGTTCCTCGGTGGTTGTGGTGGCCGGCGTGGTCGTCGAGGTCCTGTCCCTCCTGGAAGACGCTGCAGAGCGCCCTCTTTCGGCGGATTTGGCTGCGCTGGCTCTGTTCCTTGAAGCAGCGTCTCTGGAAGACGGTCTGGAGCTCTTGTCCCTGCTGGTCTTCGCGGTGGTGGTGCGCCCCCTGCTTGGGCGCTCTGTCTTGGGCGCTGCTTCTGTGGATGGAGCCTCTTCGGTGGTCGTGGTGGTGGCAGGGGTGGTTGAGGTTGTGAATTCCTTCTCTGTCGGCTCCGCACCACCGTCTCCAGACTGGGTTGTAGCTTGTACTTCTGGGTTGTCTTCAGCGCCCGAGTTCACCTTGTCGATTATGATTATTGGAGGAGGGCCATCTTCGAGCTTGAGGTCTTCCTCTTTTGCCACGGCCTCTTCAGGCGATATCTGGCTGGAGCTGCTCTTGGACACTTCCGTGTGGACGCTGGTGGAAGAGCTCACGGAGAACTTGGCCGTCTTGTTGTCCGCCTCCCCAAGGCCCTCGGCGACGACCTCTGGATTGCTGCCGGGCGCTGATGGTCCGTCCTGCGGGACTTCCGGTTCGGGCTTGGACTCGGACAGCGACCGGGACTGGTGGTGCTCGGTGTCGTTCGCTGGGCTGGAATCTGCGCTTTGGGGCAGGCCCTCATCAGCTACGCCAAACCAGGTTTTGGAGTCGTCGCCTTCAGAGTTCTCGACCTGAAACAGCTTGTGCAGGCCGCCTGCCGCGAAACCCCTGGCGCCTTCCGGTTCTGAGCCAATGCCCGCCGAGTCTGAAAACCAAATTCCGGAATCGTCGCCAGACTCATCGGCTAGCGCTGTCAGCGGTTCCTCCAGGCTCTCCAGCAACAGCTGTTTCTTGGCGTTCTGGCCTGATAGACCAGTCTTGCTTTCCAAGGGCTTTTCTTTGGCAATGTCTTTCAGAACAGTGCCAACTGTGGTGGTTGGAGTTGTTGTCGTGGTTGTTGATGCTGTGGTTGAAGCTGTTGCTCTTGTTGCTGCTGCTGCTGCTGTTGACGTTGTTGTTGTTGAAGCTGTTGCTCTTGTTGTTGCTGCTGCTGTTGACGTTGTTGTTGTTGCAGCTGTCACAGCAGTAACATTTTCAGATATGGCAGAAGTGGCTGTTGAAGTGAGGTTGGCAATGACTTTGGTGATCTCGCTGGCAGCAGCTCGCTCGTCGCTGAAGGACTGGGTGGACCTTTTCTTGGTCAGCTTTCTGCGACGGACCTTGCGTCTTTTAGGAACTTCTTCGAGGGCGGCAGGGGCCGCGCCCTGGAACTCCAAAGGAAAGTGTTGCTCGCTGGCAACTGGTATCGGTGCATGTTGCGCAGCCTCTATATAGGTAGGCACGGCTTCATCCTGTCTATGGGCCAGCAAGGGAAGAGGTTCCGGTTGTGTAAAAGTGGGCGAGGTGACTTCTGAACCTGGTTGAGAGAAGGATTTCTTGGTTACGGGTCTTCTTCTGCGCTTGCTGTTGAAGGGCGTTGGAGAGTCCTGCTCTGCGGTCCCTTGCGGCACCGGCACGGTGATGACCGGAATCGAAGATGGCACATCAACAGGAGAGGATTCAGCAATGGGCGCTAGGGATGGAGGGGCAGCTGTGGTACTGACCGCTGCAGTGCCCCTGAATGGGAACTGACCGCTCGTCCTTGTCTTGAATAGGGGGCGCTGCGACGTCCTGGGACTGGTCTCCGGTTGCTGTTCGAAGACCGGCTGCGCTGTCTCAGAGGATGTCGGGGCCACACTCGGGGTGATTTCTGTGGTGTCTGCAAGTGGAGCCTTCGTCGTCCCTGGCTGAAAGCGGGAAAACGGCGCCCTGGACTTGAAGAACTTTGAGGAGGCCGTCCTGGTGGTGGTTGGGGCTTCAGTGGCGGCTTCGGTGGTGGTGGTGCCGGTGAAGGGCGCCCTCTTGGCCGAGTCCTGGAAGCGAGGAAAGCTGTTCCTCCCTTGGAATTTCCGAAATTTCCCGGTGGTGGTGGTGGTTTCCAACAGCTCTGTGGAAGACACTGGCTCTGCGGTGGCCTCGGTGGACGCCACCGTGGTAGCGGTGGTGGTTGTTCCGGTGGGGGAGCTTGGGAACGCCCTGAACTTGGACGGCCTCGGCTTGAACCTGGAGCCGGTCCCCACTTCCGGTCTGCTGGTCGCTTCGGTGGCGCTGGTAGCAGCAGCCGTGGTGGAGTAGGGGGTGGTGGTGGAGGGCGCGGTTGTGGTTGGATAGGTGGTGGTGGTGCGGCGGAAGCTGGAGCCTCTCGGCTTGAACTTCGAAGCGCTCTGGCTCTGGAAGGGCGACGATGAGCTACTTCCGGTGTCCACGCCTGGTGTCTCCAGGGCCGGTGTTGTTTCAACAGGTGGGTTTGTGATGACCGATGGCGTGGTGGTGAACCGCTGGCTGCTGGTTCTTGGATTTAGTCTTCGACTTCTGCTGCCTTGCTGCTGCGACACTGGTGCTGGTAAGGTGCTGGTCTCCACCGGCTCAGAAGCAGTCGCCGTTGAAGAAGCGAGGCGCCTCGAGCTCTGGGTTGCCCCAAACCTTGTTCGTCTTCCAGAGCTTCTTTCAGTGGTCAATTCTGATGTCAGTGCCAAGTCCAGCGACTCGCTGCTGGACGGCAATGCAGGGGCCAACGAAGTCGCTCTTGGAGAAAATGATGGTCGCGTCTTCTGGATGCGGCCAGACCTGAATGGTGTAGACGGCGAGCTGGAGGATTCAGGGCCCTCCGTGGCGCCACTGGTGACAACGTCAGAAACCCGTTCTGTAGATGCGGTTTGGAACGGTTGTGGCCTGGTGCGGCTCCTCTCCCGACCGGTGGGAACCACCTCCCTGGTGCTGGACACCAAGGGCGACACCGGAAGTGTCTCTGCAGTGCCATCGGAAGTTGCTTCCTGCTGCGGCCGTTTGGAGCGTCTCCTGGAGGAGATGGGTCGTTCAGCTGGCGACTGGATGGACAAGGGTTCCGCTTTGAAACCAGCAGTGCTGGGGCTTGTAGAAGCCTCGATGGTTGTATCACTGGCAGTGCTGGGTGCAGAGCGTCCTTTCGTGGGCTTGAACCTGCGGCTGGGCTGCGGCTGCGAAAACAGCACCTCTTCAGAGTCGCTCAGCTGGGTGTCGGTCACAGCCGCTGGAGCCGAGGTGGTGGTCTTCAGCCGCCGTCGCCTTGGGCGCCTGGTGGTGGTGGGTTCTTCCGAAGAGTGGTTCAGGAAGTTGCGTGAGCTGGGAGCAAAGGGTGCGTGGCCCACTGGGGACGGCTGTCTGACCAGCCTGTTATTCTCCAGGATTTCAGTTTGTGGCTGGGGTGGTTGGCCGACGTCGGCTTGGCCAGCGTCCACCTGGTCCAGCAGCGAGTACCTGTTGAGCAGCCTGCTGTACCTCTGCTGGCCAGCCGGGATGGCCGCTGGCGCCAAGAACGGACTTCCGGTGGTGCCGGAAGCTTCCGGAGCAGTCGCTGGACTGTGGCTGGCGAAGGCAGCTGTTGAAGGAGCTGGGGCGAGCGGTTGGTGGGTTTCGGGCTGGGTCTGGATTTCGTCTTGTTGGCTCGCAAATGGAACTTGAGTGAAGTGCCTGTCTGAAGAGAACGTTGCCAGAGCTGGATCGCTGCTGGGCGTTTCTTCTACAGGTGCAGCCGCTCGAGAGCGTGGTATGTTGGGCAGGCTAGGAACGAAAAACACCTGTTGCTGGGGCGCTTCCGGTTGAGCATGCAGTGGGGCGAAAGTTTCTTCGAGAGGCGCGGCTTGGACATCGACAGGCTGCTGGACATTGCTGGGTTGACTTCGTTGTTCAATGGCGCTTTCCTGGAATGTTTCTTCCTGCAGTGGTGCGTTGGTGAAGGACAGTTCAGGACTGGCCAGGGTGCTGGGATGTCGTCTGGGCAGCAGCTGAGACTCGGACTCACTCGGATTGTTCAGTGTGGAGAACGTCGGCTGTGGCTGGGGTGCTGGCAGGGTGCTGGGATGGCGCAGCCGGAAGCTCTGCCTAGGCGCGTGACCTTGGAAAGGAACCAGCGGTTGGGTCTCTTGGGGCCCGAAGTCTGAAGAGGGCCTGCTGAATGGTAGTTCTGTGGGCGGAGGAGGAGCTGGTGTTGTTGGATGTCGTTGCTGGAAGCTGTGTCGAGCTTGGCCATGGAAGGGTGCCTGCGTTCGAGGCGACTGATGAGCCTCTTGAGGGATGTCTGGGAACTGCTCCAGGAAGTCGGAAGAGGGCCTGCTGAATGGCAGTTCGGTGGGCGGAGGTGGAGCTGGTGTTGTTGGATGTCGTTGCTGGAAGCTGTGTCGAGCTTGGCCCTGGAAAGGTGCCTGCGTTCGAGGCGGCTCTGGGGACTGCTCCAGGAAGTCAGAAGATGGCCTGCTGAACGGGGGTTCGGTGGGCGGAGGGGGGGCAGGCGTGGTAGGGCGGCGGTGCACCACGGGCTGGGGCCGCGACACTGGACTCACTGCTTCCTGGGGTGCAGGGGTCGTGGTCCTCCGGCGGACGCTCCTGGTGGTGGTCAGCTCCAGGGGGTTGACGCTGTACATGTACAGCATCTCCAGGTGATCGCCCAGCTCATTGGCGCGGTCTTCCACGACTTCGTAGTTGCGCCACCACTCGTCGCCCCCACGGCCGGCGCTGTCCGGGTACTCCTCTGGAGCGGCCACGTCTTGGTCTACCAGAGGCGACTGTGGAGCCTGCGAGGATAACATCACCGCTGCCATCATCGACGCCAGATAAAGGACAAGCTTGGCCTAAGGAGACACGAAAGTGGTGTTAGCCATGCATGATCAAAAGGAAAAACTGATGCTACAGTACATTGGTAGTCAAATGATATTCCACAACTGGCTGTAACCTGGTAATATTTGAAACACCCGGAATACATTCACCCTAATTCACCTTGTCAGGCAATGTCAATCACTATGCTTACATACCAGCATTAACTCACCTTACACTAAGCTTCCTTACACCAAGTAGTTTTCGGTAGCCTTACATGATTTGTCTAAATGTTTATCACCTGGTGGTGACATTTTTGAAACATCCAAAAGAACAGCGTGGACCTTGGGAATGTGGTTTATCTGAGATTTCTTCATCCAGATTCAGCATGCATTCCCCATATGTTTGCAACAGATTTACCAGATTTACTACAACCACAATAAACAAGACGTCACGTGCTCATCTCACCCTAAGCCTACTTACACTGTCTGATGCTACTTAATGCACCGTCTGAAGTGCCTTGAATGAAATCACTACATGCCGAATCCCAAATCACGGATGCTCAAATCAAGTAACTACAACGTGTTTACATACATGTACATGTGTATATATGACTGTCGTATGTAAAATCTGCATGTAAACAGTGGATATCCTCAGATGATTTCACCATTTGATATGTGCAATATGTGCTTGGCTATGCTGTCTTCTTGGAGTCGACAACCCCATCATTAAATGCTTCAATTATAATTTTCGTCGCCAAATGTGCAATGATTTAAAATGTGAACATTGCTTAATTGTCAACAATTTGAGGATCCATCTGCATGGTCAATGTTCTTTCCTTTTTAATTGGATCGGAAAACAAGTACGAAATAATAACCCACGGTATGGAATAGTAGACCGAGTAGAGTTCGCTATGGGAAACGAATAAACATACAATAGGAACACTAATGTTGCTCCGATTAAAGCCAAGTTTTCACGTGTGCGTGAACCTGCTCTTCCATTATTTGCATTCTGAAACTTGATGTTTTATTGGCCCTCATTAGATAATAGATTAGTTTTGAAGCCCCACTTCCTATATTTAATAATGGGGTTTTCTTTCGTGTTCTACATGCATCGCGTTTCATTTCACATTATAAACAGCGCGAAAAAAACATCCTCCATTGTTTTCGGTTTCCAGCATTCATAAGTTAATTCGTTTTCAAACTTGAATGTACAGAAGATCCTTCAATAATAAATAATAGTTGCAATTGTAGCTAATCCATGGAGTAACGATTTTCCGTGAACCAAAAACGACTACCTTACAGTATAATTCAAAAATATTTGCAGACTCCAAATCATACACTGTATGCTCCAATGCATAAGGCACGATTCTTCATAAGTAATTAGAAAACGTCTGAATTATTGAAATGGGATCTTCGATAGCATCATGGCTACATTTTACCATTTTCTTCATTTTTTTGCCTAGCAATTGGTACTCGTTCGCTTATAACAACTACTATTAATGGCAATTGTTTTGATGAAATTTCTGATTTAAATTGGGAAAGAAAATTTAATATCGTGAATGCAATTTCCACAAAGCCAAAATTAGATGGAGTAATGTTGCATCACGTCTTCAATATCCCTCGTCATCAAATCCCCAGACATCAAATCTTCCCCAACACGAGTACCTCTGAGTAAATAAATCAAAAATAATTTCCTCAAGGCATAACCAATCTGAATTTCATGAAACTCATAGGAAATGGACAAAAACGCTGACATTGTTGATATTATTTCAATCAAGCAAGATCGAAAAGCGTGAAGCAATAGCATTTATTTTAAATTATAGCTCTAATAATGAGCATCTTGGATACTTCACGAGATATGAATCAGTTTCGGTATCAGACTTTCAGTTGATTTACTGGTTGCTCGGCCAACTTATAGCCATTCTAATTTTTTTCAATAAGGTTGTCATTCACACGTTTGAGTACAATTTCCAGAAAAAAATCATGGACACTTTTGATTTGTGCCAATTATGCAAAAAGTACATTATGCAATTAGTCGATTCATCATCATTATCCGGGGAATAGTGGTGCGGCTACCCGATGTTAACAGTTCACATAAAACAATCATTCTAAGTAGGTATAAACATATGAAATTGTCGCATTAAACAATTTCTTTTTCCGTGAAATTGATCTAAATTGCAGAGAAAAAAATCAAATCTAGAACCCATTAAGTGCACCTTCGTCGCCTACTTATTATTTGAATTCATTGGTCTGGATCGCTCGGGGTATTGAAATAAATTGCATTTCAATCTCCTTCAATTTAAGAAATTCAATATAAGTTTTTTCCTGCATTCAAGTTGGAATTGGACGAAGAGACAAATCATATGCATGTATGTTTAATATATTCCAAGGCTACTCAGTATTTTCGAGGCAGATAAACTAGATTGAACGTGTGAGTTGAACATACACTGTATATTGAAAATTGAAAAAAATCAGAATTTGCCTACATCGAAAAATACCAGAATTCAAGATCGATAAACAGCAATAAACCAGTTTCAACTACAGGTGCGCTTGTTTATGAATTACACTTTACATTTTAGTATAAGGAAAAGTATTTTCAATGCGTTTGATTCTGTAGGTCACTGCTATTGACAGGCTAGCTCACAAATTAGTAATGTAGAAAACTGCCATGCAAATGAATATACAACGCAATGAGTTTAGCTTGTAAAAGGGTACCAATAGTTTTATGGAAACTTTTTTTAGGTAATAATTATTATTAATCACTGACTTTTTGGAATAATTTCAGGCAATAAAAAAGCAGTTTGCTTGGTATTAAATCCAGATTCCAAAATGGGTTCTTGTGAACAAAGTCATGTTTATACATGTACATGGGATCGACCAAGCTTTCGTTAAAAATAGGGCATTAAAGAAAAAGACAATGGGAGAAATGAGGCACCTTTAACAATTACTATATCCCCATTCCAATTCCAAGTCAAGAATGTTTAATTACAAAGTTCGAACAAATGAGTCGAACAAATGATGCACTGTGCACTGGTACATACAGTAGGTTGAGAAAGATCATCTTTGCCCTGAATTTTTTGAACGATCTCGTGGAAATCAGGTTCCAAATCGAGCCATTTTAAAAAGTCGACCCCTTGGTGCGAGTTCAAAGAGCCGGTATAACAACTTTTCTTAACTATGCTGACGGCTACCTATAAAACTAGTAAACACTGATTTTTTGATTGGTGAAACACGAAAACCGAGATGGAGTTTTGCAAATAAAATTTGAAGAAAAATTGAGTTCATTGTAATATGGGCAGTAAACCTTTTAAAATTATATAAACAGAGTTAAACGTTTTCCATCAATTTAGATTTACATGTAGAAAAAATGCTTCAGCATAGCTTTCTTCAAGTTACATATTCCCCCATTAGAATCCCTACCTTCCCTGTTATTTTCATCGATTTCTCTCCAATTTCTACAAATTCTTTTTATCTTCATTATATATAAGCATCTAAGTACCGAGTTAGACGCTTTGTTCCACTATTGGTAGAAATCCCCAAAAGATTATATTACACATTTTTTTTTGGAATTTCAAAATCTCGCAGCAGCCATATAACTAGCATTCAAAAATAAAGTTCTAGTTTTTGCTAGAAAACCTTTAGAAATTGCTAGAAACTGCTAAGCAAATAACTGCTTAAATCAGGCATTAAAAATGTATTAATACGATGTTCATAAACCATACAAAAGCACCACAGTCAGATCCGGTGGTGGGGGAGGGGAGGAATTTTTGATGAATGATTACAGGAATGATTAACGCTCCTCTTAATTAGCGAAAAGAAAGTCACAATGTTGTCGTGGCTGCATGTGAAGATAACATAAATATATGCGTATTTTTTTCTAATTTGTCATCATAGTACAAACTAGAAAGACAAGATTTTCTCTCCCAAATCCACTTTCCCTTGGAAGAAAGAAAAGGTTTTGTGACACGGTCTTCATCGAGCCATCATTGAGCATTCAGATTTGTTATCTCCACTAAAATGTACCACTTTCACGGAAAATTTAGAAGAAAGGAATCTGAGCTCTACAACTTTTAATGAATATAGTGTAATGTAATCTCTTCACTCTATAGCAGAGATCCATGAACCCCAGTGGATCAAGAAATTGGATGGATAACAAATTGCTTTTTTATTTTTACACAGCTTTAACTGGAATTTGCGTTACCTTCAATTAGTAACGTTGGCAACAACCCACAGCAGTACATCAGTAACCATTATACATGTACAGTATACCGATATGACTATTGCCAATCGAGATTTACCTTATGCATAGTGGCATACTAAGTTTAAGAATAAAACATTTTTTGCAAGCATCTCAAACCAAGATTTCCATGTACAAGCAGGTATAATAATTAATATGAACTGTCATTGTCACAGTTAGTGTAATTAATTACCTTGTTTGGTTTTGGCAAGTTCAAAATTGATTCACTCACCCAACAAACAATGTAATAGACAAATCTGACTAAAGTTACAGTAAGGCGGAATAGTGTTTCAATCAACGTCTACAATAATACCGTATGGGCTTATTGAATTTGCGTCTACAGATATCATCCGATTCTTACTGTAAATACGAGTCTTTGACATAGTATGTAAGGATAATACGAAATGTTGCTCTCGTGTAAAACCTATGTGGGTTACAACGTTGTTCGGTTTAGCGATTGAATCGTATCATGTTGGTGGTCAGACTTCCTAATAGTTTTTCTATCGGGGTAATAAATGCACCTTGGCGCTTACCATAATGTTAATCCTCATTGTTTCTCTCGATAAAGTTTTGATTTGTTCGACAAACTAAGGGATGGCACAAGAAGGGCTGATCCGCGCACTTATCGATTCCTCCCAGTGGAATCCTCATTGACCATCAGAACAGACGTTGGTCATCCATCGGAACAGATGGTGCACTCGGACGACACAAGGTGAGCATCCGATTAAATCAACATCCACGAGTCAAGCAGAGGTTCAGTCGGGTATCCATGGGCAAACAACGGTTAATCCTCATCGGCCAGAGCAGGGGGAAGGTGAAATGATATTGGTGGCAAAAACGTCAAATTTCTAGTTGGTCGTGCTTTCGACGCCAGTGTTTGTCCTATAGTGGCCGGTCAGCCCGGTCCCGTGAGCATTTATATGGAGTGGCACCTTGCTCGTGATGCAGGTCGTCACCTATTTGCTAAATTAACCTCATTTCTTGGGGCATGCAGAAAGTGATCCAAAACTCTTACTGGCTTTGCTGTTTGGAAGGAGGGCAGAAAGGAGAAAATTCTCATAGGTTCAAACGAGCGGCGACGTCTCATACTCGAAAATGTAGGTCAAGAAGGAATCAGACAGGTAAAAAAACCTGAAGTTTTCTAACGGGGAGAAAATGGTAAGCAAGCTCGCCTACGAGCATCTGGAAGATGCATCTACAAGACGGAGGTCAACCTGCTCTTCCATTCTGCGCTAAAGTCTAATTTCGCCAGTAATCGCTGCGTAGTGAATATGAGTCTGGAAGAATTTTTCTGATGAAAAAAATGCGGGTTTAAATGGGCCGTCGACGTGCAATAACAATAAAACCAACAGTTTGCAAACAGGTTTGGAAAGTGCGGGCCTGGAGCCACTAAACGTTATTCTAGGATGAATCCGACTTACTTATGGCCTGCGAGCGAGGCGGGTATTGATATAGTAATGATTTCCTATTTATTTAGGAGCAAATTATCGATAATTAGTCCGCGTAATTCAACACGCGGTTTCCTTATATGCATACCGTGTTAAATTACTCCGAATGTCCCTCATAAAAAGCAAAACGATTTTTTTGAACTGAAATCGCAAGGCCCACATCAAATACAGGGCAGCTTTGATGAAAGATTCACCATTTTACGTAATTCGCTTGCCTCATCGTTTACCAACATGGATGTAAATTAAAATTAATAATCCATAACGAGTGCTTTTGACGTTTATATGAAGAGGGAACCCGTTTTTAAAATCATTAAACTGAATATGCTTTCGATCTTCATTGGGGTGCATGCACGTGCTTCAACAATTACTCAACTCAAACCTTATCAATTTCTGGTACATCAAGCGGAATGTACTGAATTTTCATATATAATTAATAAGAAACGCATCATAGAACCATATAAGTTTCTACAGGATTGGTTGTAATTATGTCACCTTTGACACAATACAGCTTTATGGCGAAATGATTTACAAACTTGCCTCTCCTGTAATCAGGATTCCCCCAAAGGTAGAATTTTCAATTTACATGACTTTTCTTGGCTTTAAAACAAATTTCTCCAGTAAAATTATAATTATATGGCATGTAAATGCAATGAAGGATAATTTTATTGCTTATTAATGTAAACAGGGGATAGAACATACATTTTCATAAGGAAATAGAACATTTGGAAATGTTTTATAATTGATAATTCCATATGTCAATTGTAGATTTCTCAAATTTTCTCAATTTTTTAAAGAAAATTTATTTTTCTTGTAAATTCCAAGTTTTCCAGGTCTGGGAGAACCCTGATAATGCCAACTACGATGTATGCATTTTATGTTATTGAGGGTGTGAGATAATTTTTTACTTGTCCATCCATAGGAGTTCCATTGATTGTTGCATCAACTTGAAACTCGTTCATTTCGAGTTTTATCAGATGGTGTTGTATGAACTGAAACCGGCTCCACATTTAGTAAATGAATTTTTTGCATAATTTCTAGTTCCTGCAAACTCTATTCTTGTAAAAACGAATTCACTTCAATTTTTTGACGTCGTTGCCCGACGTAATTGAGATTCACAATCAGAGACATAATTTCCTTGTTATTAATTTGATAGAGGAAACTGTCATGTACTGTACTCTACGTGTATAAATGCATATGTACTATATTGCATTCTGTCATAGCTGCAAATAGTCACACTTGAACACATCGAGACATTTGCGAAGCACACAAGATAAGTGCTTTGCACCCAATTATCTTGTGAAAAAACTATTATTGTCATTCCCTTGACAAAAAAAGTCTCGCACGGGCTATTAATTCTCAAGAAAACGAAAAACTTATCTTAGAAATTAACTTTGTTCAGGCAATTGAAGTAATATAGTTTACACTGCCTTAAAACCAGATTAAAAGTTTATAGCAACTTCGTGTCCGCCTTTTATGAATAAACCATAAATTTATAGGCCTGCTGCTATCAAGAATTTATGAAATGTCTTTATCAGATTGTAAATTTGTCAATGATATTCACTGCAATGTACAATATGTACATTTATGTAGCTAATTTCCAAGTAAACATGCAGTCCATCAGATTGTTATTTTAAAATACCAAAACAAAACTTAATCGTATGACAGTCACTAAATTGTCATCGACAGAAATGTTAAGTATGGTAAGCGTCGATTAAGATCGTATCGCATTAGAGAAATCAATTAAGGACCTCGCTCCAAATAGCTAATTGAGAAGGTGGGAAAACTGACTACCTTACAAGTTTCCCCAATACATTCTGTATTAGTACAATGTCCCTACAGAAACCCTTCAGTCATTGCTGCACCAATGACGTCAGGTTGGCCTGAGAATTTGTGTTTGGCAAAACAAGCAGCTCCAGTGTCGTCGAGGGTGGAGACATAACAGGACACTCCTTTTTGTAAATTTACATAAAAGTCAGGGAATTCCTGGAGCAAGTATTTCAAATTGGCGCATTCCAATTCTGGCGAAACTAGTTCAAGTGCACGCTATACGAGAGACGCGTTGTTAATCGTCATTTAGGTTTATTGCATTGTTAAAAAATGGAATTATAATGCACCGCGATCTACATTCGATGTCCTTGCAACACAATGGGTGACACTGATCATGTGAATGCAGTTAGCCTTGCAGAATTGTATTTTGAAAATTTGGGTGACATTAAGTTCGCCCGCTTTCCAACTAGAGTTCCACATTTAATGTGCCCTGCAGAAAACTGCATGAAGACTGGGCAACCACAGAATGTGTAGCACTGTCCATTTTGATTTCAAAATGTAGTTAACAACGAACAAAAAACCCGGTGCAATCTGTAATTGTATCTTGGTTGCATGTATATTTGTTGATTACCCAAACTTTAGTTAAGTTTATAGCTGTACTGTGAATAAAACCGCTTGGTTTTCTCTATAATTGACAAAAAGTATGTGAAAGTATATGAAATCTACTATTCAAATGTACATGTACACTTATAAATGCACCTGTACATACAGTAGTTGATGTACCAACAACAAGTATGTTGTTGAACACTTGCAAGAACTTCAAAAAACTTAAGAATCTCCAAAAACGTGTATAAAAAAATGAAACACTAAATATTAATTAAATATTAAACAATATTAAACCTACACCACTACCACCTCCATGCTAAACTTATATGGAGATGGCAATGTTAATTTGAGGCCAGGTTGTACACTGTATACTGTTATGTCGAAAGTGATGGCAGCATGACTGCTAGCATTGCACCATGATAAACGTCCTTAACTTAACAAATGTTTTTTTTGTTGTTATTACAGAAACTATGTACAATTGTAATGTGCCTGTATGTAACATAATAAAGGTACGTTTACAACTGTACTCCATTTAATTTTCCTGTGAACAGGAATTTTCATACTGTTCACATACTTTTTTAACCAACTTAAATTGCAAGCTGGATATATAGTTGGAGAATGTTTTGACTAGACTACACAGTATTCCGATTTAACCCAATGTTATCATTATTATTGAACTCTTGATATTTTATTCTTCGCGGTCAGGTTACTACTACAAATACTTGCACAACGTTTCGCTAAATTTATAGCTTCTTCAGGTGCTATTAATAACAATGAACAAATGGGGAAATTAAGAAACCAATCTATGCGAAATAAAAGATCATTATTATTTCTTCAAAAAACTTCAAAAAAGCAGAAATATGGTACATCTTAAAAGATATAATTTCAATGTACAAAAATGTAATTGCATTGTAGACAATGCACGTTAGACATATAAACTAAACCAAACGAATAATTTGGATGCATATGGGTAGGCAAAGAAATATAATATACATTACAGTAACTTTCAATCGAAGTAATCACTGATTATGTCAATTACACGAGCATGTACAAAGGGATGCTGGGAATTGGAACATAATGGCTGGATATGTCGCTCAATTTGGATTTTGGATAACTTTCAAGAAATCAGAGGCTGTACCCCACCAAGTCTAAACTTTGGTGAAGTAGACACATTTGACTAGTTACAGTAATGAGTAATACAATTTAAAATTACAGATGCGGTTATCATTACAGGAACCCTCAACTACTACTTGTATGCCAAATTACCTCATTTTTCATTTCAAGCAATTAAAAAAATGTCAATTACATGTAAGCTTATGTTAGATGCAATTAGTTATATCACGTGATAGTGATCCGCATTCCTATAACATGTCAGAGCTAAACAAAGTCATGCAACTTCAATATTTAAAACGTTGGTGACAAGTAACCAAGTTATCGAAGTAAACCTTCAGTCATGCTTCATGATTTCAATTAATTTTTGTTTTCATGTTCAGCAAAGCGAATAAACTTCTAATGGCAGACGAAATGACAGCCATCTCAAACAAAATAAATAAATTTACGGCCATATAAACTAATAGTTGGAGTAGCGATATGAGGAACACCAACAAACCCTCCAATTTTATTTTAGGAATGACATCTTTTAAGATAATAGCTCGAACTATTATATACACCTTGCTCATTATTTCACAGCTGGACAATAATGCTGGTGACGTGAAAAGTGGACGCCTTAATTAACTCATAAATTAATCTTAATGAGGCATGATGGCGTTTCAAGCGTAGGTGTGCGTTCAATACATGTCACGATTTTTTGAAATTAGGATGCTTGACAAGACATATGTCGGGCAAAAATAACGAAGACAGGTTATACAACTACGAGTGAATGCATGGCCTTAACGGTCAACAATTAATTAAAAAAATATCTTTAATTAAAAACTTGTACGTGAAAAACACCTGAGACGTTTTGGAATGTAAGCATAGTGAAATGAGAAAGCATATTTTATGGTGCTCAACGTCAAATTCATGGGTCAACAGGTGGAACGCACAATGGACATTCACGTGTTCAAATGGCATTTCTCGAGAAAGGGTTCGGTATGTGATGGCGATAATAATTCATTTTATACCCTATGCGGGTGTGCCAAGGAGAGGTTAAGAAATTTTAAGAGTTTATGACACGCCCAACTTAGTTGCATTTGTCTCACCCTTTCCCTGCACATTTTGTTGAATAAATAAAATTGGCCACCCCGACAAACCTCAAATAAGTCCCTTAGAAACATATTAGGTATCTTTTTAGTAGATTCATGGTATCCAGAAGGTATCTTTTAGGTATATTTCTGGTATCCACATTTTACAACATTCATTAGGTTTCCTGATAGGTTGACTTTAGGTACTTTTGAGGTAGCTCTTCAACAACATTATAAAGGTATTTTAAGGTAGCTCTTAGGTGTTTCTGAGTATCTCATCTAAAATGATGAGATACCTTCGATAGGGGGTTTTAACACCCAATTACACTTAAAATCTACCTTCGAAGATACCTATCTGAAACTGAATCTGAACCTTAAAGCACCTTACAGATACCTCCACATTTTTGTAAGGGGTTTCTCGCTAGTTAGACCAATCTCTCTTCAACAATTAGTTCTCACTCAAAAAATGTTAAAAAATGGATTAAATAAATTATTAAATATAATTTAGATTTTATCTCAAGATTGCAGTAGCATATTGAAAGTATTATATTATGTTAGCTGGCTTCACTGCATAGATCGCTCTAGTTATGTTCAATTATCAAAAAGTTTAAAAGCCTAATGTAGCATTTAGCGTCACGTCATACTATGCTGATATCTAGTAAATCTGCAATTATATCAAGTCTACAGTGCACTAGATCTTATTCACGTCAACTCTGGCATTAAATTGGTAAAGATTTTCTTCAAAATCTATAGCTAATGTCGCAATGGGTGAAAAGTATTGACACCAAACAATACACGAGGCCATGAAATTCGTAAGTGGTTATACCAATGTTGAATTTTAAGTACACAGTATAGTAGGTAAGGCTTGACAGCCCAACTAGTTTTTGCGCGCTGCAATTCCGGAATCTGTCAGCTGTGTCAATCAACTGCCTTGAAATATTACTGGAGCCAATATCACTGCGCACCTCTTTGATTTTGAATAATGCCCAGTTAACAGTAGTAACAGTTTTCTACAGTAAAATGCATTCTGAACAAGGAAGTTCGAATTTCTCACGACCTAAATAAACAACTGTCTGCATAGTATGCACAATGTATGACTAGTTCTGACAATTAATTATAATGCCATCATGGTTTGTCATAGTGGCCTCACAATGCTCTTTTGGACCAAAAAGTCACTCTGTTGAATAACAATCAGTCCTAATAACAATGTTACGTTTTCATTTTCGGGTAACAGCGTGAACTTATACCTCAAAAAGCAATTTACACATTTTCATAACATCTCTTGCATTCACACTGTCACGAGCGTGCAAATTCACTGTCAGAATTTATAAAGAAAGTGAAGACCCCAAAGCCCACCATGCTGGGGTAAGACACTTGCTCGGATGCGCAGTGAGGTACCATTTCATCCTTGGCGAATTTGAACTATAGCACTTTGCTGACCTATAACTCCGTTTGGTTCAGGTATACCACAATTATCGTGACTGCCAGCAAATCTCGAAACATCATAATTTAAGCAAAGAATGCGTATCACATCATGAAAACAGGAATATCCGCCACCTTTCTGGATTTCAAAAATCTACTTGATCTCAAACCGATTATTTGGCTGTAACATTAACCAGTTTAGATTAAGGAAACATGCAGACAAGAACAAATCGCGTGGGACCAAGGGTGGTACATGTACGAGCGTATATAAAACTCAAATCAACTTCAATGCCCCGAAAAAGGTAGCGTAAAGATGCTTGCAGTGTCACTCCCAGGCCAGCTAATAGAGCGTTAAAGGTGCGTTTAAATGCAAATGTCCCATCTGGAAACAGGATATACAGTGTACCAATGCCAGTATGCCACGCACTCGCCCTGTTATTACTGCACGACTGTGTATTTTACGATTGTTTTTTTCAAACAGATTATCCTTTAGTGTCTTTTTCATAAGCGCGAGGGGTCTGACAACAACAAATGGAAATGCCAGGCGTTATTTGTCGAGTCATAAAAATAACAACAAAAAAGGAAACAAGGAAGAGATCTGTATGGAATCCCGGCACCATTCAAGAGTTGTCTAGCCTGTTATGGCAAACAACTGGATTCCAGAAAGCGTGTAAACACCAGATACACGCGGGATTCATTAATCCACGCATAGATGTAAATGGGTTTGCAAATAAAGCGGGGGAAAGTTTATGGCAAATACACGCAGTGAGACTCGTTAGTTTACATGTACCAATTAATATTTCAAGAAAAAAATATTCGTTGCTTATCAAACAGAGAAAACCACGGAATCCTCAATCATATATTTAAGTTTTTCAAGATTTTAATGCAGGCTTGCAACCAAAAGAATTTTTGCCACCATTAAGTTACACGTGGCTTTTGCTACCAATGAAATTAAAGCCTTGAAACTCATAACGGAATCATTCCACGCAACATGATTTACGAAACAAGCTTAATAAATTAATGAACAAAGCTATTTAGGTGCATGCAACTGGTTACCATTTATACTTTTATCATTTTAATAATGTGAGGCTTGTTTCATAAATCATACTGTATGAATTAACTACTTTTTGCATTATTTTGGTACGTATATCATTCTGAATTCAAGTACTGTATGCAATTCTTGTGAGACAAAAATTTCCAGGAAGTACAGGTCAAATTAGCGTCCCTGACATTTGCTGGTTTTCCAGACGGATAGACACCGTCATTATTCGATATGATGAGCAACATCATATCGAACTGGCATTCGCATTGCCATACTATACTCGCAGTTCTAGCTTGCACCATAGATGCACCACATGTTGTAAATATCTACACACTTTTTTGGCATTTACAGGTAAACCAATTACTGGAGTTATGGTCTGTAAATGAAACGCACTAGTTCTTACGTTAATTTGGGGATAAATTTGCTCGAGATCAATAAAACTTTCCTGATGTCATCCGTGTCTTTAACGACAATGACTTCTGGAGAAACGGCAGACATGTTGCATCTTAATTAATATTAGCTTTTTTAAAATTTGACTAACCATTAACATGTTATTTTGGCTTGCTCGGATTGTACAGTACATTTACACGTATAGTGGCTTATAAAAACCAAGAGGAAAAAAAGAGGATTTCAAAGCTCAACTGCTTACCCGAATATACTTCAATCGAGTTTGAACTCTTATAGATGCGAGATGCATCGAGCGTTATAATTGAAGATTTGAACCTCCATTGAAATTAAAGTCTTCAATTGCCATTGTCATATTCAGCAACAAACGAATAAGCTCTTTGTCAACTTTCCCTGCCACCCACCCCGAGTCATTCACCGTTTACCATACATGTAATGCTCTCAGTGACTTCTGAAGATGCAAATCCCTCAATTCAGTAAGCTCGAAATTGGTTAGCAAACCAAGGCGCGCACTTTCCTATTGAGTCAGTCCATTGCTCCTAAATTTATCATTTCCATTTTATGCTTTTTTAATTCAAAGTGGGCCGACGACACAAATTGCGATGACCTGACCTACTGTCGAGCAGCGCATGATATAAGACCCCTAATAGCTGGATGCGCATTCCGGTGACCCACTGCTTGACCCCCAACCAGCAAAACGACTTTCTAATGCCTCCCTCCCTATTCGAAAGACAATCATGATAGGGCCATATATATTAAATGGGAACGGAAAATGTTTAGTGGTAATCAAACCGAATAAATAGGAGGCATCAAAACAAAAGTGACAGTTCCACTTCCGTGTTTTTTCCTTGGTTCCAATTGGATCCGAAAGGTAAACATGGTCGTTGTTAGTGGGAGGATTTTGGGGTTGAAATTCTGCAGTTTCACTGGTTTTAATAATGCCTATAAACCAAAAAGTTTTCTTTGGTAAGCAAACGTCACCAGCAAACCAGCAGCAACGGCCGAAGCATTAATTAGCTCTAATCATAATTTACACCAGCTTTTCCATTTTTCTGTTCTTTCTCCTTAATTAACCATGTCAAACTGTTCTCGGCTGACCTACAATACCTGATTAATCTGCAATTTGTGACCAGCATATTTGGGAATGCCATTTCGTTCTCTTACTAACCCAAATAATTGAAAGCAGAAATAAACGATATCGAAGAGGCGATTTGCAGTAAAATTAGCGAGCAAATTATATAAGGACAAACCTGACGACAGAACTAGTTTCGCCAGAATTATGTTCAATATCCCTGACATAAATTCCCTTTGGATATTCCTGTGTAAGGAAAGATTGCCTTTTACAAAGTTCTAGTTTTACCCACACAGGGGCGCACCCAGGAGGGAGGGGGGCTTAAACCCCCATCGCCCCGAAAAAAACTAACAGTTACTGTATGTTGTCTTAAATTTCCGATAATTTGTCAAATGTAAAAATATGGTAACGACTAGTGAGTAGTGCGGCTACCTAATGAAATCTGATCAACCTGGTAATTAACATAAACGATAACTCACACCTTCATAACTTTGCTCGTCAAGTTAACCATACAGTACTGTATACTGTAGTATTGCTTATAATTGTGAAGACTTGTTTCAACAGACCATTATTGTTAATAATACATAGCAAAAAAGCAGCATACTTTGTTAAATTAAAATTTTGAACAAAACCTGTTATTAAGTAAACTGCATACAGTTGCATAAGTCTCAGTTAAAATTTAATGAGCTCATAAAAGTTGATTGTCTAAATTTCTGGCAGCCTTCAATGGTCAAATCAAGGCAAAAGCAGAATGGTCGTCGCTAAGTGGAAATTTACAAGAGGGCTGCGCAATAATGATAGAGTGATTTATCATGTAATTATTTCTTAATGACAAAATGGTTCATTTCAATGTACCGACGTCGGCAAGAGCAAATCAAAACAGCGTCCACTGCTATGATTTTCTCTTTAACGACTCTGAAACCCACAAGGTTATCTTAAAAATAGCTGCTAGGTTTTCTCCTAAGAAACTGCAGTTTGGCATAAAATATGGGTAGAATTGAAATTAACGGCATAAGGTGCCGTAGGGGAATTTAAATGTTCAACCTACTTATTATCAGCAGAATCCGCATAGGCACGACCTTAGCCAGTGACCCTATCTTCGCCATCTCCATCCTCCATAGATCTGTTCTCTGTGCCTGGCACATCGCTGTGTCCTCGAAGGTTAACCCCTGTGAACATCCAGTCCTGGAGGGATTCGGAAGACGGAATTTGGAGTAAGTCACCTTGAGACCCGGAGCTTCTTCCAGTCCTGTGACCCAAGGGTTGGCCGCTGCCCTGGCCATTAGTATTCACCCAGTCACCTTCCGCATAACCTGAGGGGGAGTAAAGTTGTTCAAAAACTGAAATTGGCGAGCAAATAGCTGCGTAAATCTTTCTCGGAAAGCGTTTCTGTCTGCCGAGTAACAATTTGGGCCCAAAAACAAACAACGAAATTGCTGAGGAAATATTCTTAAACGCTGGCTTACTGACATAGTTTCAAAGATCAGAATTTGACTTACCTATTCAGTGGGGCAGCATCTTGATTACGATGACATTTTGCAAACCTGAAATGGATCAACGGCTTACCGAGCTACCTTTGCAGGGTCCATTAAGGTGACAGAAATTGTCACAGTTAATCAGCACACCCAGCACACTCAAAGCGGTCTTGTGCGAGTTCAGGAAATTGCGATTAATCCGAGAAAATTCAAATTAAGAATAAGACAAGCATATAATGCTGAGGTGTAAATGCACAACCTTAGGGAACCTGTCAGTGTCGCAGCTACAGCATTCAACCAAATCACAGCACTGCAAAAATCTTGAAATTCTGTTTAAACAGCAGGCGTGATATTCAGCTACAGAATTGATTAGTCACTTATATCGCCTTTGCCACATTGTCCTGCAACTTTCTAGAATATGAAGAGATTTAGTACATTTTAATGCTCAGAAGCTGCATATTACAGAGGCCATTCAAACGACCTTTGATGGCAGCCTATTGAAAAGAAAATTCAAGTCACTAAAGTAGGCCAGTAGTAATCGACGATCTTTTCAGTAATAATACGTGCCAAAAGATGGCCTTCCACATCATTTTGCAATTGAGCGGTGTCCGAAATTGGTAATTACGCTGTAATCTTCAATTCAGGCATGGTAAATGCTGTTGGTTCCAATGGAATAATTAATCTCAAATTTAATAAAAGCCCCCAAAAAGTTAAGTGAAAAGGAGGGCAAGAACATGCATTGGACATGTTTTGTTTAATTAAATTCCAGCTTTTCCATGCTGTTCGGTCGGTCACGTACACCATTCAAAACTACCCCCATCCACGAACACCAAAGGGAAGCTGTGCACGCAATTCACGCTCGTATAAAACCATTATTGGCCTCAGCTGCTATTGTGTTATGAGCATTATTTCTGCCCTCAATATACGGTCTTATTAAAACTCAGAGGGCTTACTCTTCACCTTAACATTATATTGGGAAATACATGTACAATGTATAATATCTTACGAACTCGTATGACCTTCCCAAATATAACTTCAAAAGTTCCACACTTCTTTCGATATCAAACAGTTTACTCCACAACGACGATTTACCACATCTGCACATTATAATGCACATGAGATTGTTCGCACTATAACACAAATTAAATGTTATGCACGGATTAACGGTGGTATAATGCACTGAGCTGCTGTAAACTCTACTTTTGATGAAATTGCGCTGCGAATTCAGTTATAAGCATCTTTCAACAGTATATATACACTGACATTAATTTTCTTGGATTTTCAGTATTGAAATGTCAACGGCCTGAGACAGGGACGACATGCTTGGTAATCCTGCAGAGCACAGAAAAAGTTTACATCAAGTCTTTTTAACGAGCAGACACGGGCATCTAAAAAGGACGCAAAAATGTTTTTAATAGAATTTGATTCTGATGTTTTGACATTTTTTCATAAATCGCCCAATTTAAATCAGGATCCAGCAGAGGAATGATCCGTTATTCGACGCTCGTAAATCTACATAAAAAAGACGAAAGTATGAGCCAGGAATTCATAAAAAACGAAAATCAGAACACCGCTGAGAATAGAGTAACTGATGACCCATTAAATTGATGAGTAACCGACCAGGTCATTTACCCATATAGCATGAAATACACGTTTTCTGTTTAGATTTTGTATAAAAATAAAAAACTGGAAAATTTGACGATGTTATGAAGTAGCAATGTTAAATATTCAGAATACGAATTAAATTCATTATACTTCAAAACGTAATACTAATGAACAATTATCTAATTCCTTGAAATCCATATATGCTGTATTCGTTGTTTTCCTTAAAAGTGAAGCAAAATTAAACGTTTATAGAAACTAGGATTTTGTTCTTGCAATAAAATTAATTATTCGTCTGTTTGCCTTTTCAAATGTCATTAGACTTAATAATAATAAGTTGTCATCAAAACAAAATGAACTGCCTCATTTAGTGATTCATGGATGGGAAATGCATGTAAAACTGCACTATGATGTAATGTACATGTATAGATACGATTTCTAGGGCGTATTCTCAGTCAATGCCATAGCACATAAAATCATCCTACAACAGGGCGCTATCGATAATGACACCATCAAAGTAAAAAGATGAGTCACATGCGAAAGTTAGCTCCCAATTTAGCTCCACCTTAAAAGAGTTCTTCCAAATGTTGAATTTTAGACTAATGGGAAGGCCGACAGGCTTTTCTCATTAGGATCAGCCTAAAGAAAGTTAGTTTATGAACCGATACAACAGTAAAGTAAAGGCGTAATCTTCAAATCGCCCATCTTCATAAAGTTATAAGGCCAGTGTCAAGTACACTTGTTAATTATTTTTTTCCCCAAAAAGTAGGAAGAACTGGGCGTTCGGAAGATCTCTAATTAAGTCAATAAAATTAATGTGTTACCTGAATGTAAGCTTCAGACAAAGTAATCATTTGTGGAAGAATTTCCGTCACGTGTAGATCCTGCAGCTCAAACCATTTGCCCGTACCCTGCAAATAATAAGACAGCATAGTTTAGAAAATGTGCAAACCGAAAATGATTCAATCTTTATTTACTAAAACCTGTCTATCATTCATTTTTATCTTGTCGTTGTTTTGCAAAATTCCTCAGAATTCCATTCGCGTCCCGAACATTTCGTGAATTGGTGGTAAAACTAACAAAATGCATCATTTAATCGCAATGTTTGCTGAAGTAATGCCTAAAGGCCGGTTTACACGTTCATACAAATCGTCAAATTTTCTTCCAACATGGTCTATCCAACATTTCCTCCACATTTGC